>CM055657.1:10861802-11001499 GCA_029378335.1 Agrilus mali | reverse complement strand
AAACTGAATTATTGTAATCAATCTGAACATTGTTTGCCGATAAAAACTCGGTTCCTAAAATTCCATCTACATCTAAATTTGACTTATCTAAAATGTGAAACTTAACAGGAAAAGAATTAATATTTGTTTCTATTGTACCTAAACTAGGAAATGGTTGACTATTAATACCGTTTAAAAAGATACTATCTTTTTTATTATTTTTAGGTAAATTTTCACAATGTTTTAAAATATTAATACTTGCACCAGTATCGATCAACAATTTGCATAACTTTCCAAACAATCTACATTTAACGACTGGCAGATTACCTGAGAATCCGTCCTTCGTGTGCATAATTTTAAAAAAGGGACTTTCAATTAATCGGATTTGATGCCCTCCGACGAATCCGCGAACGAGTTTAAATTTAACGTATTTTGAGAATCAGATTCAGAATCTGATTGTGGTTCAATTTTTTTACCGTATTTTTTAATTTGAAACAATTTTCACGCGAATGACCTACCTTTCTGCAATGTTTACAAACTAGAGTTTTTTCATTTCTTAGATTACTACTACCTATGGAAGTTTTTGCTTCCGTTGTTTCACTACTTTTACTATTCTTAAATTTAGGAGGCGATTTTGAACGAAATTCTTTATATCTGCTACTACTATTATGTTGTAAACGAGTAGATTTTAATTCCGAATCGTACAACTTAAACATTTTTTCTTGCTGTTTTGCAGCTTCAAAAAATTTGTCTAAATTTTTAAATTCTTTTGCCATAAGAACAGTTCTAATATTAGTGGGTAATTTACGCAAATAAGTAGTTGTTGGAATTCTTTCAAACGCATCCGCTAATGCTTTTTGAGCTACAGGATTATTGCTCATCTCTACAGCAGAAGAACAAATAACATCCCTTAAAGGAACAATTTTGTTATAAAAAGATTTTGTAGTATTATCCTTATTTTGGACAGTGAAAAGATCCCAAATTAAATTTTCAAAGGATTTATCTAAATAATAAGCCCCTTCTAATGCAATGAAAAGTTCATCAGCGTCGGTAATATGCGAGACGAAATTAGTCGTCTAGCCCTACCACTTATTTTAGAAAAAATTAACGTATATAGTAATTCTAAATGAGAAGGTGAAACCTGACATTTCGTTTTGGCATACTTATACGCCTGTTTAAGGAGGTAAGTTGAACATTGCAACATTAGATAAAGCTATGAATTTAAAATATGTCATTCTTTTAGTCATGTAGAATGATTCTAGAAAAACTTTAGGATATCTTATCGAACTATTTAACAAGATATTCAACTTTGAATATCGTCAGAAATACACGGTGCTGTATGGTATATGGTCACAATCTAAACTAAATTCCTCTATTTAATATACTCACAAATTAGATATCAGCTGGGAAAATAATCATATTTATAAATTAATATTTATATTTTTAATTTATCGAAAAAAAAATGTACCTTGACGATGTCTTTTAAATATAATTTGTGAATAAAGAGTCTAAAAATAGGGAACTCGTATCCTAGCTTTGCCGCCATGTCGATTTGACAACGTCGCAACTCGATGTACTGCATCCGTTATATAAAATTATATCGATTATGACAGAAGACTAAAGGTTAGGGTATAACACTTAAATGGAATGTTGTTTACCGACAATACGCGACGTTGTGAAACGTTTTCACAGCTATTTACATCTAAAGTCAATTGAATTACTTTATATTTCTTGAGCATGATTTAAAATATCAAAATTGTATAATCTTTAATAAAACTAAAAATAAACATTTTTTACTATTATAAAGTATTATAATATTCGACTTGAAATTTTTTTTTAGGATTTATGGTCTAAAACTAGAGTAGTAGTCAACTGACCTCCTTAAATTCAAAAAAAACTTATGCCATTTTCTCCTCCGTTAAAATCGGGTATTTGTGTAATAAGATAACCAAAAGCTTACTAATTTTCAAATCACCTGAACTAACAGAGCTAGTAGCACTACTACCAGGATTCATATTGAAGGTACAAAAGGATAATAAAAAAATAAAAAAACAATGCAATACAATTGGCGGCGGATAAAAAGCAAATCACTCACCCCAAAAAAACAAGAATTAACTTCATGTAAGGTTGTATTAGGACGAATTCCTTTTCTTTGTTGAATCCTCTGTCGGTAAACTCCAAGGATCGTTGGATGGAGTTGTAGAGGATCCTACTGACTGCGCCAAAATGTTACGTCCTGATTCTTCGGGTTCGAAACGATGATGTCTCAGCAACGTACAACAACTAAATTTTATTTGGTAGTTGTAGGACCAAATCAGTTTCTGTTTAATTTTCAATAAATCACGAAACTCTAAGTTATTTTATTTATAACGTTTCGATGACAAGAAAATAATGGAAACTATTAATTACTTTATTCGTTTAAAGTTACAACTAGCAAAATTGACAGCATAAATAACTTGCTGTCTGACTGTCCGTCTTCCCGTTATAATATATTCTTTTCTTATCTCTACAAATATAAAAATGATAGCATTAATAGGCGGAGTATATTACAGTACCTACATGTAACATGCAATATTATGTCATTACTATTGTAATACTTTTACTAGGTAATTACGTAATCTATAGAAGGATCGCCCCAAATGTAGTTAGTTAGTTATACTTCGACCCAATATCAATAAAGAATTTAAAATCGTAATCCAATTTCTTGTTATTTTGCATAGAAGTAAAGCTCGGTTTCTCTCGGCTTGTGTAGAATAAGACTTAGTGCTAGGTGCTGTAATATCAATGTATTAAGAATAATATCCTAAGTGCACAAGTGAAATTTTCTGGGAATATCACCTGTTTCGACAATTAACCCCCTATATTTGGCAAGCTCCTCCTATTCAGACGTGAAAGTATGTACCCAATTAGCACTAATTACCTCTTGTTTGTTTAAATTACTTGGATTTCTAATATTAATCTAATTGATATGTAATTTCCTGTACATTAATATTTCTAATTATAATTTCTTAATTACTGTTAGAAGAACTATTATTATTTATTCTTGCAATTAAAACAACAGTAATACATTCTACAAATAATAATTTACACGTCACTGAATAAAATTGCAGCAGGCGCCAATTTTAAACGATTATTTATCCGTGCTGTTCTAATTCATTTACAACCCTAAAACTACGATTTGTGGTTAGTATAAATCGGCACTAGTACAGTGAAAACTATCTGCATACGAATACACGTAGAATGACTTGCACGCTTCGTAGTGATAATAGTTTGATACTATTCATTTATTGCTGTCTATTGTTTCCCGTTCGTAGCAGAGCTTATAAATAGGTGATATCTTATAATTTAGGGATTTAGGAGGGGATTGAAACCAATCATATTCAATTTAGTTTGGAAATTGGAAATAATACTCTGAATTTCTTGCATCTAAAGACTAGGAAATGACCTTGTTATAAACGGGCGAAGCTTCATTTGATTAATATAAAATTTTTACGAAAATGTTAATGATGATTTTATGTTTTTTTTTCACAAAATGATTTTTCTACCTTTATTAACGATTGTGTAACACTTAAAAATTAAAGTACACTTGTTTATTCTGTGAAAAAAATATTTTTATTTTGAACAATAATAATGAATATTAGAAGCTTTATTAATATAAAATAAACAAATAAATTTTTTATGATTTTATAACAAATATAAATTATACATCAGCAATTTTCATCAGTCTTTGTAATTCATTTCTTCTTTCAATCATGGCTGTACCCTGATTAATATTTTTTTTAATCTATCATAATTGAAACATGGTTTTATTAAGAGCCCACCAAGTGTTTTAACTCCTACATAGGATAAGCCAACTGAAAATTCGTTCTCTCCTAGGTCAGTATACGTAGCTTTATCTAAGGTTATTCCTTGTGCACGATGAATACTCATAGCATATCCAAGCATCAACGTAAATTGCCCGCGGATACAATTGATTTCTGACTTTTTAAATGATGAAGTGATCGGTGATTTGCGTTCATTCGGTCTCCGCCCCTTCAAGGCTATATTCTCTCTCTTCGTCTTACACACAGAAAACACCGAAAAAAAATGTTTTTTTTTATCATAACTCAGTTGATTTTTAATATATCATATTGAAATTGATCCTATGACCGTCTAATTTTAAAGCAGAATACGTACGTAAAAGTTTCATCAATATCGGTCCTTAAGTTTAGGAGGAGTAGGATTTCAAAGATTGCCCGATAATCCGAGGAAGAGGGCTTCGCCCAATCAGTATATTGAATCAAAAAGTCGTCTTTTAAATATTTAGGAAAGACACGTTCACAGACTCGTATCATTTCAGCTTGTTCAAACCACCCTATTAATATAAAATTATCTTGCTTTGACGCAATGATAAACAGTTTAATTAACGTACCTCCAGATCAAGAAAATTACAACAAAGGATTAAACTTAATAAAAACCACAGAAAAACACAATGGTTACAATCCCAATAGTATAGAAAAAATTGTGTTAAGAAAATAAAAATAAAATACTTTTACAATTGAATTTAGCCAAACAAAAATAGTCTAACTGGAAGAGACGATAATAACCACGTTTGTAAAAGATCCCCTTTTACGGAAATATTAGTATCAGAATAGGACATAAATTACAGGAGTTCAATGTAAATGCCACATACTTCAATAATTTTACTCTAAGTAAATACCCAGTAATTAATAAATAAAATAAATTCCCAAACAATTCAGACAAATGTAAATAAAACTCAACGTTTGTTTCCACAGTTTATATATTTGTTTTCTTTTTTTTAACCCTTTAGAAGTTAACTTACAATAAACTTATGCAACGTATTGGAAGTATTTATATTGACATTATTTGGTAAGGTGGGGGTGGGGGTTACAAAAATATTCAAAAGGGGCGAATTGTTCAAATCTAGCTGGTCATTAAGAAGTAATTTTGTGTATTTGTTTCTGTTAATTTGGAGGGTTTCTAATAATGATAGTTTATAACTTTTGTTTTGTACATGTAATATTTCATAATTTTCATTGAAACTGTGTCCTTCCTCATTCAGATGTTTAGCGTAATTCGAATCAAGCTTTTTATTTTCAAAAGATCGTTTATGCTCTCTAATGCGCTGTTCAAAGGTACGTCCAGTCTGCCCTATATAAATTTTATCGCAAGAGTTACAATTGAGTTGGTAAACACCTGATAGTTTGTCTTTATTGGTTTTGTCTTTATTATTTTTGATATGTTTACCTATTGTGTTAGTTGTATAGAACGCAGTATTAAGGTTGAGTTTCCGGAATAATTTTTGTAAGTTATTGGTAGGGTTACAAAGATAGGCTAACGTTTTGTATTCGTTGGCGTTATTTTTATCTGAAGGATAAACATTCTTAATGACCTGCTTAAATTTGAGTTTATGTAGCACGTTATCTATTATTTCTACATTATAATTATTTGATACGGCTATCTGTTTAATCGTGTTTAATTCTTTGTTAAAATTGGAACTATCCATTGGTACATTTATTAATCTATATCTATCTCTAATATTGATAATAATCGGAAATTAACCATGCTAGAAAATCTAGAAATCAAAAAAGCCTTAAGCAAAAAATTAAACTTAGTTAATTCTCAAACAGAACTAAATACGTCGAACTCCCCACTACTCCTTTGTAGCTTGTAATTGGTATATATATTGTTAGCATTAGTTTTGAATTTTAGTTTAGATATACTCTTGATAATGATCGCTATTCGATCGAAACTATAGTTGAGTTAATAAATTTTGGTGAAACGTTTATTTTGTTTTATTTTTGTTAAAAGTAAAAAAGATTCGCCCATCAGACCCATAGTATCCTTTGTCTCTGCACCAACATATAAACTATCCAAATATTTAATTAACACTCTAAACACGTACTGTAAATTTGAAAATAAATTTGTAATAAAAAACTCTTTACAACTAATAGATAAAATTAAAAACACCATGTTACCAAATAATTGTAAGTTCGTTTCATTTGATGTAACAAATCTTTTTCCGTCAATACCACCTATAGAAGTTCTTAAAATTATTGAAAATATATTAACTAAAAAATGTGTCAACCCTGTGATCTGTAAAGAAATTTTGCAGTTACTATCTGTGTGCATCGAACAGAATTATTTCCAGTTCAACAACAACATTTACAGCTGTACCGATGGTTTAATAATGGGTAACCCATTAAGCCCACTACTAGCAGAACTATTCATGTACAATCTGGAAAATACAATCATTAAGAAATTCCAACTATTCAATAAATGCCTATATTGGTATCGCTATGTCGATGATGTTTTCGTGTGTTTCACGGGCACAGATAGATAACTGCAAAAAAATTTCTAAACGAATTAAACAATGTACATACGAATATTAAATTTACGTTAGAAACAGAGAAAAACAAACAAATTAATTTTCTAGACCTAACAATTAGTCGTATCAATAATGAACATAAATTTGCAATATACCGAAAACCTACACACACAGAAATTATTATAGATAACAAGTCATGTCATCCATTCAAACATAAAATGTCTGCTTTCTACTCTATGCTATATAGATTAATAAATGTACCAATGGATAGTTCCAATTTTAACAAAGAATTAAACACGATTAAACAGATAGCCGTATCAAATAATTATAATGTAGAAATAATAGATAACTTGCTACATAAACTCAAATTTAAGCAGGTAATTAAGAATGTTTATCCTTCAGATAAAAATAACTCCAACGAATACAAAACGTTAGCCTATCTTTGTAACCCTACCAATAACTTACAAAAATTATTCCGGAAACTCAACCTTAATACTGCGTTCTATACAACTAACACAATAGGTAAACATATCAAAAATAATAAAGACAAAACCAATAAAGACAAACTATCAGGTGTTTACCAACTCAATTGTAACTCTTGCGATAAAATTTATATAGGGCAGACTGGACGTACCTTTGAACAGCGCATTAGAGAGCATAAACGATCTTTTAAAAATAAAAAGCTTGATTCGAATTACGCTAAACATCTGAATGAGGAAGGACACAGTTTCAATGAAAATTATGAAATATTACATGTACAAAACAAAAGTTATAAACTATCATTATTAGAAACCTTCCAAATTAACACAAACAAATACACAAAATTACCTCTTAATGACCAGCTAGATTTGAACAATTCGCCCCTTTTGAATATTTTTGTAACCCCCACCCCCACCTTACCAAATAATGTCAATATAAATACTTCCAATACGTAGCATAAGTTTATTGTAAGTTAACTTCTGAAGAAGCCTTAAGAAGGCGAAACAATTGTCAAGTACAAATATATAAACTGTGGAAACAAACGTTGAGTTTTATTTACAAGTGATAATGAGTTTCCATCAAGCAAATGTAGACATGGTTAATCAAATTCAGACAAAATTGGTCTTTATGAAATTAGTGTTCAGACTGCCCTACCATTTACATGGGAAAGTGCAAACTACCGATAACAACCCGTTTCGACGAGCATATTCGCGATGCTAGACTTAATAAGCATACTTTCGGACTTTTGTCTGTCTCATTTAATAAATAATAATCGTACCTGTGCTAAAAATAATATTAAATTATTACTACATTTGTCATGGAAAAAAAATATGGAACCGCTATGAAGTATTAGAGATACAAAAAGCCATAATAGAAAATAAAAACCTTGCAAGCAAACAACTATCATATAATATGGTTTCAATTCCCTCCTAGATCCCAAAGTAGTTTAATATGTCACCTATTTATAACCTAATTACTATTTGTAACGTCAGTACGTGTATAATACTCATGAAAACGCCTTAACAAGGCGAAATGTATTGATAAGATGGAGTCTACTGTTACTTGATTGAGATTAATATTCAAAATAAAATAAAACACACTTTTGTTAAATCTCAATATAATATTTTACAACTCAACAATTGTTTCGTCAGTTTGTATACTTCTGAAAAGTCACAGTGACGAAACAATTGTTGAGCGGTTAAATATTATATAGAGATTTAACAAAAGTGTGTTTTATTCTATTTTGAAATGTATAGAAATAAAAAAAATTGTGAAACTTCTTCAAGTGTTTATCTATTACTCTTATTCATTATGTTTCACCAAGTGTCATCGGCAAATTACTTCTTTAAATAGTACGTTAAACCTTCATATTTAAACCGACAATTCTATTGCTAATAAAAACCTAGGGTGGTATACTATATATTCCATTTTTCTTCCCCTAGTGTTTATAATAAAATACTCAGAGCTTTAAGGGGTAAAGAGTTCATTTATTATAAAAACGACACCAACGTTTCGGTTCTGAAGTGAACCTTTATCAAGGCTAAAAAAAAAAAATATTAGTTGTTATACAGCAGAATTTTACAGTATACATTAAGTAACTTACTGGTTTTTTGTGTTATATTTTAAGAAACATAAGCTGTATATTTGGTGCAATAGTACGATTAACCCCAAACAACATTTAAAACGATTAAACAATAAATATTATTACTACTAAAAACTTGTATAAATAAAATAATAATTAAATAAGTTATGTTAAAAACGTTTACAGTAACCACGTGGTAACACTAACAGGACATAATTACAATTAAACGTTATAAGACTCGCTATAATAAAAACTAACTAAAAAAAAACACGATAATTTTTTGTGAGAAAAATTTAAAATAATGTACAGTATTAGTGAAAAGTAGGAGTAAGTGTATTGCAAATAAGTAGTTTTAGGATATAAAGTAGGTTTAATAGTATTAGTAAGTTATGTAATTTTAAGTTGTTTGTTTTTATTTATTTTAAATTTGTTGTATAGGTTAAAGTAGTTGTTAACAATAAGGTTATCCTCCAAATCCGATCGAGAATTCACTGATTTTTCATTATGTATTAAAATAAATGAGGCTTCCAGAAAAAGTCGTTTGAAGTAATTATTTTCAACATATAATATGTTAGTATTATCAAAGCTTGGCTTATGGCCAGTTTCCACGGAGTGTTTTAAAAGGGCAGTTTTGTATTGAGGGGTTGCCACAATTTGTTTGTTGTGGTCATTTTTGTGTTCACGAATTCTTATCTGAAGTGGTCTTTTTGTTTGGCCAATGTACCCTTTATCACAGTTGGAACACGGAATTTTGTATATGGCATTGATTTTACGGAGAATATTGGTCTTAGTTTTATGTTTCGAAAAAAATTGTGAGCTCATATTAATGGGTTTAAACACAATATTAATATTATGTTTTTGGACCAACTTTTTAATTTTTTCCGAAAGACCCTTCACGTAAGGAATCGGGAAAAAAACCTTATTAGTCTCCGTTTCCACTGTTACGGCTGTTCCATTAGTCATATCCACTAACTGATCATGCGCATTACTGTAATTATTGTTTTGACATAGAAATTTGTTGATTAATATCTTAGGATAATTATTTATTTAAAGTAAGACTTTAATGTTGTTGAAATTCTTCTTAATAAATTCTGGTGAGCTTAGCCTTTGTGCCCTTTGTTTTAGATTTAGAATGGTATTTATTTTGTATTTGAGAGGATGACATGATAGAAAGTTAAGATACCTTACTGAGTTGGTAGGTTTAGAGTACCAATCGAACTTAAATTGATTGTTATCTCTGAAGATAAGAACGTCAAGGAATGGAAGAGTGTTATTGTTTTCTATTTCAAAGGTAAAATTCAAGGAAGGATGGAAAGAGGAAAGTATTTCATTAACCAAATTTTCCGTGCCAACAGGTACCATCGTAAGACAATCGTCTACATATTTGTAAAAGAAGGGGATGTCAAACGGAAGTTTCTTAATGCATTCATCTATCAATTTATTAAGGACTAACTCCGCTAAAATAGGACTACATGCTCCCCCCATGGCCACCCCAAATACTTGCTTATAGAAGTTGTCACCAAATTGAGCAAACCCTGAGTTAATATAGAAGTGTAAAAACTCGAGGAATTGGTCTAAAGTAAGTGAAGTATTGAGAGCGACAAAGGATTAAACTTAATAAAAACCACAGAAAAACACAATGGTTACAATCCCAATAGTATAGAAAAAATTGTGTTAAGAAAATAAAAATAAAATACTTTTACAATTGAATTTAGCCAAACAAAAATAGTCTAACTGGAAGAGACGATAATAACCACGTTTGTAAAAGATCCCCTTTTACGGAAATATTAGTATCAGAATAGGACATAAATTACAGGAGTTCAATGTAAATGCCACATACTTCAATAATTTTACTCTAAGTAAATACCCAGTAATTAATAAATAAAATAAATTCCCAAACAATTCAGACAAATGTAAATAAAACTCAACGTTTGTTTCCACAGTGTATATATTTGTACTTGACAATTGTTTCGCCTTCTTAAGGCTTCTTCAGAAGTTAACTTACAATAAACTTATGCAACGTATTGGAAGTATTTATATTGACATTATTTGGTAAGGTGGGGGTGGGGGTTACAAAAATATTCAAAAGGGGCGAATTGTTCAAATCTAGCTGGTCATTAAGAAGTAATTTTGTGTATTTGTTTCTGTTAATTTGGAGGGTTTCTAATAATGATAGATTATAACTTTTGTTTTGTACTTGTAATATTTCATAATTTTCATTGAAACTGTGTCCTTCCTCATTCAGATGTTTAGCGTAATTCGAATCAAGCTTTTTATTTTCAAAAGATCGTTTATGCTCTCTAATGCCCTGTTCAAAGGTACGTCCAGTCTGCCCTATAGAAATTTTATCGCAAGAGTTACAATTGAGTTGGTAAACACCTGATAGTTTGTCTTTATTGGTTTTGTCTTTATTATTTTTGATATGTTTACCTATTGTGTTAGTTGTATAGAACGCAGTATTAAGGTTGAGTTTCCGGAATAATTTTTGTAAGTTATTGGTAGGGTTACAAAGATAGGCTAACGTTTTGTATTCGTTGGCGTTATTTTTATCTGAAGGATAAACATTCTTAATGACCTGCTTAAATTTGAGTTTATGTAGCAAGTAATCTATTATTTCTACATTATAATTATTTGATACGGCTATCTGTTTAATCGTGTTTAATTCTTTGTTAAAATTGGAACTATCCATTGGTACATTTATTAATCTATATAGCATAGAGTAGAAAGCAGACATTTTGTGTTTGAATGGATGACATGACTTGTTATCAATTGCAACTCTTGCGATAAAATTTATATAGGGCAGACTGGACGTACCTTTGAACAGCGCATTAGAGAGCATAAACGAGCTTTTGAAAATAAAAAGCTTGATTCGAATTACGCTAAACATCTGAATGAGGAAGGACACAGTTTCAATGAAAATTATGAAATATTACATGTACAAAACAAAAGTTATAAACTATCATTATTAGAAACCCTCCAAATTAACAGAAACAAATACACAAAATTACTTCTTAATGACCAGCTAGATTTGAACAATTCGCCCCTTTTGAATATTTTTGTAACCCCCACCCCCACCTTACCAAATAATGTCAATATAAATAGTTTCAATACGTAGCATAAGTTTATTGTAAGTTAACTTCTGAAGAAGCCTTAAGAAGGCGAAACAATTGTCAAGTACAAATATATAAACTGTGGAAACAAACGTTGAGTTTTATTTACAAGTGATGATGAGTTTCCATCAAGCAGATGTAGACATGGTTAATCATATTAAACAATCACCGACGAGTGTTTTATCTACATATTACTTTAAACTTATTCTGAAAACACGAAACAATACACAAAATATTTGGTTCCTGAACCAGTGCCTCAAACTACACGTGTTCCCTAAACATATAAATTTGAAAACCAACAACAAGAGCCTAGCAGCCATAAAGGGAAAAGAAAGCGGTATGAAAAAGTGGTTAACTGAAGAAAGAAAACAGCAATACAGCCAACGAGACCATCAGAACATCTACCTCAAAGTGGTGCATACCGAATTAGCGTACAAACTAGGGGAAACTGGTGTCAATTGTAACAAATTATAAATAATTATTTTTAATGGACAAAGCTAAGAACTGCGGATGTCGTCTTAAAAATGCGATGAGCCAATCCTCACTTGCGAGTTCGGTATCATTCTACTTTGCAGGGTAACGAAGCTTGTTAACACTTGCAAACTGAAAAGCCAGTTTGCGTAGATCTTTTGTAGTGAGACCGAAGTATAAATCAACAGTATTTTCACAATACTTTACCAGTTGTAACGCCTCCTCTACGGTAAACACTCTATTGTGTGGATTATATCCTATTTTTGGTTCTAAATTCTTACGGAGCGATGTCACATATCGAAATAAAGAAACATGACACATTCCATAAGCTGCAGCTACTTGTCTAAGAGACTGGTTATCATTAATGATTTTTCCAGCTGCTTCGTCATAAATGGCTTTAGGTATCAACCCTCTCTCCGTCTTCCGTGGTCTAGGTTTAACCATTTTTAATTAATTAATCTAAAAGTGAATAAGTACCCGATGAATTAAAATTGCTATATTAGTTGGTGTCAATTGTAACACGTTACAATCGACACCACTGACAGTGTTACAAACGACACCTAACAACATGAACGGAATTGTTTCGTTTTTTTGTATTTATAAAACAATAATCCGACAAACTGATTATGGGAATTAGAAGAGTAGATGATGTAAAAACTTATTCTTACCTTGAAATATGGCCAGACTAAATATGTCACTCTTCAGAAATGATTTTCAACCGAACGCGAATTTTACTTTTAATGCAAATTAACTGACATTTGCTTCTAACGGAAAATTTACGAACTCGACAGGCTTCGTCTTCACAAACTACAACGAAAACAACATTTCGCTACTTATTACTAGAGGTCACTGACTAAATTAAAAAACAGCGCTTTTTACGGCCTCTGTTACATTCGACACCTGTTACAATCGACACCAGTCTCCCCTACACCCAATCCAATTCGACTGTCTTGATCGTACAACCAGAGAGAAAGTAAGTCATATAATTAATAAAAAGTATTTGCTTCAAACTAAAAAACTTAATGTCTTAACTAAGAATACACAATGTACGAAACCAAGCAATACATCTCACGACACCGATAAACATAAGTTTTTCGATAGATTCGTAAATATGTCAGACACTAATTTTAGTCCACCAGAAATAAATCTCCTAGAAAAAGGCTTAAACTTTAACCTTCAACCCTCTGTTAACTACAAAAACTTAGATATATTAGCAGTAGATACTGAACTAGCACTAAAAAGATGCGACAATAACTATAAATACATTGCTAGCAATATCATAAAAAAGTCATTCAAAAAGAAAGTACATCCTAATTACCATCCAAATGTTTTGCATTCTATTAAAACCAAAATTAAAAATAATGATATTGTGATTACGAGAGCCGATAAAGGAAAAAAAGTTGTAGCATTAAACAAAGAATTGTATATTCAAAAAACCTTGGACTTTCTTAGTAACTGTAAATACCAGATTATCAAAGATCCTACCGATAAATTCAAAAAACAATTGAACGAAGTAATTAATTCATCAGTGGCATTATTACGATCGGTTCCAAATTATAAGTTAAAGGTAATGAATCCACAACCCCCAAAACTTTATTCCTTTTTAAAAATACATAAAAAAGATTCTATTAATACTTTCGATAGTGCAACGTTTGTGAAACATGATGAATACTTTTAACAAAAATAAAACAAAATAAACGTTTCACCAAAATTTATTAACTCAACTATAGTTTCGATCGAATAGCGATCATTATCAAGAGTATATCTAAACTAAAATTCAAAACTAATGCTAACAATATATATACCAATTACAAGATACAAAGGAGTAGTGGGGAGTTCGACGTATTTAGTTCTGTTTGAGAATTAACTAAGTTTAATTTTTTGCTTAAGGCTTTTTTGATTTCTAGATTTTCTAGCATGGTTAATTTCCGATTATTATCAATATTAGAGTGTAAAATTTTTGTATTTTCAATTTTGATCGAATGATTAAGATTAATACAATGTTCCGCGAGACCTGTTTTATAAAGTTTTTTATTTATTGAATACGAATGTTCTTTAAATCTGGTTACAATAGCTCTCCCACTTTTTCCAATGTAAATTGCATCACAATCATTGCATTGAATTTTATAAATACCACTTTTAGTTTCGGGTGGTTGAGATGGTTTGTTTTTAACTAAGGGTGTTTTTAAGTTATTTTTATTCGTTTCTATGGCTTTGAGATGAAATTTTGTTAATTTATTTTTAAACTTATAGCTAACATTATGTATGAATTTAATGGAACAAAAATAATCAGAGATTGGCGAATTGAGCGGGTTAGTGTTGTAAACTAGACTTAGAACTTTTTTGTTAAGTTTTTTGTTAATGAGTTTATTGATGATGGTCGTATTGTAACCATTGTTTTTGGCTATTAATTTGATGACGTTAATCTCTTTCAAATAGTTGTCTTTAGATAATGGTACATTGATAAGGCGAAATGTATTGATAAGATGGAGTCTACTGTTACTTGATTGAGATTAATATTCAAAATAAAATAAAACACACTTTTGTTAAATCTCAATATAATATTTTACAACTCAACAATTGTTTCGTCAGTTTGTATACTTCTGAAAAGTCACAGTGACGAAACAATTGTTGAGCGGTTAAATATTATATAGAGATTTAACAAAAGTGTGTTTTATTCTATTTTGAAATGTATAGAAATAAAAAAAATTGTGAAACTTCTACAAGTGTTTATCTATTACTCTTATTCATTATGTTTCACCAAGTGTCATCGGCAAATTACTTCTTTAAATAGTACGTTAAACCTTCATATTTAAACCGACAATTCTATTGCTAATAAAAACCTAGGGTGGTATACTATATATTCCATTTTTTCTTCCCCTAGTGTTTATAATAAAATACTCAGAGCTTTAAGGGGTAAAGAGTTCATTTATTATAAAAACGACACCAACGTTTCGGTTCTGAAGTGAACCTTTATCAAGGCTAAAAAAAAAATATTAGTTGTTATACAGCAGAATTTTACAGTATACATTAAGTAACTTACTGGTTTTTTGTGTTATATTTTAAGAAACATAAGCTGTATATTTGGTGCAATAGTACGATTAACCCCAAACAACATTTAAAACGATTAAACAATAAATATTATTACTACTAAAAACTTGTATAAATAAAATAATAATTAAATAAGTTATGTTAAAAACGTTTACAGTAACCACGTGGTAACACTAACAGGACATAATTACAATTAAACGTTATAAGACTCGCTATAATAAAAACTAACTAAAAAAAAACACGATAATTTTTTGTGAGAAAAATTTAAAATAATGTACAGTATTAGTGAAAAGTAGGAGTAAGTGTATTGCAAATAAGTAGTTTTAGGATATAAAGTAGGTTTAATAGTATTAGTAAGTTATGTAATTTTAAGTTGTTTGTTTTTATTTATTTTAAATTTGTTGTATAGGTTAAAGTAGTTGTTAACAATAAGGTTATCCTCCAAATCCGATCGAGAATTCACTGATTTTTCATTATGTATTAAAATAAATGAGGCTTCCAGAAAAAGTCGTTTGAAGTAATTATTTTCAACATATAATATGTTAGTATTATCAAAGCTTGGCTTATGGCCAGTTTCCACGGAGTGTTTTAAAAGGGCAGTTTTGTATTGAGGGGTTGCCACAATTTGTTTGTTGTGGTCATTTTTGTGTTCACGAATTCTTATCTGAAGTGGTCTTTTTGTTTGGCCAATGTACCCTTTATCACAGTTGGAACACGGAATTTTGTATATGGCATTGATTTTACGGAGAATATTGGTCTTAGTTTTATGTTTCGAAAAAAATTGTGAGCTCATATTAATGGGTTTAAACACAATATTAATATTATGTTTTTGGACCAACTTTTTAATTTTTTCCGAAAGACCCTTCACGTAAGGAATCGGGAAAAAAACCTTATTAGTCTCCGTTTCCACTGTTACGGCTGTTCCATTAGTCATATCCACTAACTGATCATGCGCATTACTGTAATTATTGTTTTGACATAGAAATTTGTTGATTAATATCTTAGGATAATTATTTATTTAAAGTAAGACTTTAATGTTGTTGAAATTCTTCTTAATAAATTCTGGTGAGCTTAGCCTTTGTGCCCTTTGTTTTAGATTTAGAATGGTATTTATTTTGTATTTGAGAGGATGACATGATAGAAAGTTAAGATACCTTACTGAGTTGGTAGGTTTAGAGTACCAATCGAACTTAAATTGATTGTTATCTCTGAAGATAAGAACGTCAAGGAATGGAAGAGTGTTATTGTTTTCTATTTCAAAGGTAAAATTCAAGGAAGGATGGAAAGAGGAAAGTATTTCATTAACCAAATTTTCCGTGCCAACAGGTACCATCGTAAGACAATCGTCTACATATTTGTAAAAGAAGGGGATGTCAAACGGAAGTTTCTTAATGCATTCATCTATCAATTTATTAAGGACTAACTCCGCTAAAATAGGACTACATGCTCCCCCCATGGCCACCCCAAATACTTGCTTATAGAAGTTGTCACCAAATTGAGCAAACCCTGAGTTAATATAGAAGTGTAAAAACTCGAGGAATTGGTCTAAAGTAAGTGAAGTATTGGGAGCGACAGTGTCCCAATTGTCTACAATTATGGTAGTGAGCAACTCCGTAGGGATGTTGGTAAATAAAGAGGTAACATCGTAGCTAACGAGCATATAGTTTTTTGGAACCACCAAGTTTGACATTTTTTCCACCAATTCGAAAGAATTTTTTAGGTTAAGATCTGGGTTTTTTAGTGGTTCTAAGATGCTGTTGATGTAATGCCCAAGTTTACTAGTGGGGCTACCTATAGTGGAAATTATAGGCCTAAGGTTTATAGGGTCTTTATGGACTTTGGGCAACCCGTATATCTTAGGTGTGTTAGGATAAGGAATCCAAAGGGTCCCTATCATGGACTGGTCCAAGCCACCTTCCTTTATAGTTTTGTTGATCAGTTTTTTTAAATTATTGTTAATATTATTTGTAGGGTCTTTGTTCAATAGTTTATAAGTTTTTTTGTCATTATGTAGTTCTAGTATTAGGTTAGTATAAGTTTTTTTCTCCATAACAACGGTAGTATTACCTTTGTCAGCCCTAGTGAAAATTAATTTCTCATTTTGTTTCACAAAATTGATGGTTTTTTTAAAAAGATTGATAATATGATTGTCGTTATTGTTAAGGTTATTGGCATTGAAATTGGTTAGTATATTAATAAAATGAGATCTCAGTCTTATACTCTCAAGTTCGTCTTGTTTGATATTCGGGCTCTTATTCAGAATGTTTTCAAAACTAGCAATAATGTCTAACACAGGGACGTTTTGGTTGTTTATAGGAACAGAAAAACCCGGCCCTAAACTTAAAAATTCTTGAACGTCTTTTGGGATTTTTTCATTAGTTAGATTAATCAACCACCTTTTTTCATCACATATATTGTTGTCTAAGCAAAAGTTGGGTAATTTCTGTTGTTAAAGTAATTTTAGCTTTCTTAAGTGACATAATTTGATGTCCATGAATTCACGTTCAAATTTTTTATTTTGTGTACTGATGAAGGTGTGGTAAGTTTCATTGGGAAATAGGTTTTTTAGTTTAGTTTTTATATTGTTCAATTGTTTTTGTTCTTTATGTAGGTTAGTGTTAGTAATTTTAATTTCTAGTAGTAAGATCTTTTTTTTAAACGTATTGATAAGGTGTTCAGCTTTTGTGACAAACTTGTTATCGTTGACCAGTTGTAGAATTGATTTGAAATTTTGTTGTATATGTCTAGGGTAAATATTTAGGCACTTGCATTGTAGTAGAAAAATTCTTCCATTTTTTAGCTTAGGAATATTTTCATTAATCTTCATGTACCTTTTCACCAATTCTCCAGTTTGCTGTCCAAAGTTCTGGCTAAGCCATTGTAGGAAAGTCACTTTTGCTCGAGACTTATTATTTTCCATTTTTTCTTCCCCTAGTGTTTATAATAAAATACTCAGAGCTTTAAGGGGTAAAGAGTTCATTTATTATAAAAACGACACCAACGTTTCGGTTCTGATGTGAACCTTTATCAAGGCAAAAAAAAAATATTAGTTGTTATACAGCAGAATTTTACAGTATACATTAAGTAACTTACTGGTTTGTTGTGTTATATTTTAAGAAACATAAGCTGTATATTTGGTGCAATAGTACGATTAACCCCAAACAACATTTAAAACGATTAAACAATAAATATTATTACTACTAAAAACTTGTATAAATAAAATAATAATTAAATAAGTTATGTTAAAAACGTTTACAGTAACCACGTGGTAACACTAACAGGACATAATTAAAAAATTAAACGAACTTACCTAAGTGAAGTTCAATTTTAATTATATGAAGCGCTTCGCCCGAGATGATCGAACAGAGGTAGTACGTCTTTTATGTCCCAATCTGCCACAATTTTTAAAGAACGCTGCATATCCTACCGATACCCAACGCTCTGATCGATCCTGTGTAAACACGCCATTCTCTTGAAAGAATATAACGCAACTACAATGAAATGAGGGGTATTGGGTTTCGGGTGGGATCGATCATCTCGGGCGAAGCGCTTCATATAATTAAAATTGAACTTCACTTAGGTAAGTTCGTTTAATTTTTTAATTATATTCGCGCTTCGCCCTCTATGATCGAACAGAGGTAGATGTTTAAAGGTAGTTGCGTTAACTATCCCAATCACCTAGTATAACATGTAAAATTATAGTTTATAATTTCATGTTAGGAAATGTATAAAATATAATATTTTAGAACAATCAACTAATGTAATTATGTAAACCAACGTAATATAAAAGAATGTCTTCTAGACATTTTATATAAAAAGAAAGGGCAAATCACTCAATAAACAACGTAGGTTTCAATAGAATCGAGTTGTCTTATGAGCTACTCAATATGGTTTTTCCAAATATTACCTACGGAATTAGTGGTCTGTTATACACCGAGAAAAAAGGGAATCAGTTCAAGCAATAAATTCCGCAATTGTAACTTGTGAATATGTTTAAGGAACAGTTTTTAAGTTAATTAAATCCTGAAATTGTTGTTTCAAAATGTTTGAATTGTTCGATTCCCGGCAAGGGCATGACAACAGCAACAATTTTTCCTCATTAACTTGAGGTTATGTTTAATGGGTCTGATTTAATTAAAATCAATTATCATTAATTAATATGTTAAAATTACCCCTATTAAAAGTAAAACTTTCTTCAATTGCATCGTTTGAAAATGTTTTCGGCAATACTAGCAAGTTTTATTCTAAAATTTGTTATTCCAATAATTTTATGCATTAAAGGTAGGTACGGTTTTAGTTGATAAATTTTTAATTAATGAAAAGATTGCTTCATTTAATCTTGGTCGTATTCTATTTAAAATTTCAATTAGTGGTTGAGATAACCGATAATTATTTTTTTTTTATCCAAGACATTCAAAACAGTCAAATAACCATTTTTCCAATAGTATCAATAACATATTCTTTTGGGTTGGTTTAACAAATTTATATCAAAATGAATATGTAAAAGTAATATATAATGTGCTGTTTCTATTGAAAGTTTTATGGAAATATGTTGACTGTCCAGACCTGCTTGTTTTGGTAAACTTGTGTTTTCCTGTTAGAATGTTGAGAGAAAGAAAGTATGATTTTTCAGTAGATTGTGCAATGCTATCAAAGTCCACTGTGCACAGAATCATGTCATTAGATAATAATATATATAATGTTTCTGATAGGATGGAATGGTTCGCCGATACGTTTGGAAAATTTAATATTAAAGTCAAAAATGCCTTATTAGGAATTGATTAATTTGATAAAACTTAGCCTTGCTTATAGTCAATAGCTGTTTATTTCTTATTTTGACTTTATTCTTATATTATTGTTGATAATTACCTATATTGTTTCATTTTTGCGAGTTAGCGTACAACACTAACATTTCAATATGCACTTAAATTAGTTGTTCATTGTTATAACATTTTACTTTTGCTAATCTACATTAATAAGTTAACTTGCTATGTAAGGGGATTTGAGTCCCGTTAATGAAATAAATAAATTAAAAAAAATTATGTATTCTGTTAACTATAATAAGCAATGAAGTACTTGTTTGCTTCCATTAGTCGCTAAATGTAGACTAAATAAAATGCATACTTAATTCAACGTTTTTCATGCATTAAAAAAGGTGTCCCCGACTGTTCAGAATAAAAAATGACGCTTCAGACCACATTATCGAATAGCGATATCTTTTGTTAACACACTTATCGTTGTTAGTTGTGATTTAATCAATCATTGTCAAATATCACAGTAAATACAAGTGAAAGTGTACTGTTAATAGAGTTCCTAATTATGGCAGGTGACAACACAAAAGAAATTTTGAGAAATTTGAATTTGGAATCATTAATTCCAGTTTTTGAAGATAAGTTAATATTTTTTTTTTTAAGGAATTATAAGAAATAAGTACCTATTGTAAGTACTAGGTCGATATTCAAAACAAAATTTAATTATATTGACGAATCTCGGCAAATTCTGTAAGACCTTGTAAAATAAAAAAAAAAAAAAGTTGTTTTTACAACAATTGAGGAACACTATAAATTTTTCAAAACTCTTCTGTCATTTCTTTAGACATTGTTAATGATGAGTCAAAAACGATTTTGAATATAACACTACTATTATTGACAATGTGAGCTATGATGATGAATGTGAAGCTACTGATAAAATAATTGATGATTTAAACGTTAATATTGACAGCAATATAATGTTGAGCCCCTTTTGAGTAACAAGGAAATATCCATTTTATTGAAATAACTAATTCACATGAAGATGTGGGACTTGCTGTCAAAACTGCCAGCGATAATCACTACGCATTTTATGGGCGAGACCAACTACCTGCAGCATGTATGAATTTTCTGACCATTACCACGCGTATATCATTCAATAAGAAATATTCCCAATTACTTGATAGTAAGTATTGTATGTTACAGTCACTTTTTATCGAATGGTTGTAACCTTGTATGTGTGTTATAAACATTAAATAAATCTAGTTTTGTCAATTTATTGTGTGTTGTATGTCCTCTCGAAAATTGATGATAGGTAAAACTTACATTTTTATTTAGAGGACGTATTTACTACTGTTGTGCTGCTTGGAAAATGTTTAGCGGAAAAGTTTTCCTGCATCAATACAGCTTAACCAGTTGATTTAACAATGCATCACAGTTATTTTAATAGTTTGAATATGTTGAATGAAGTTCACCAATTTGGTTTGTTCAATAAATCGATGAATGTCCAACCGATTCTTGTAGAAGTATAACTGAACATTGTAACTATTACTTTATTTCAAAAAACGAGTGTGTTGGCTGAAAAGACAAACAAGTCGACGCATTTTGAATTAACAATTTCCGTTTTGAAGCACCACACAGTATGCAGTTTAATGTTAAGAGTGTCTTATTTCTATAATTTAATACAACATTAGGGTTCCAGGTAGTATCATACTTGGGCCGTGTTGGCCTTAAATTGAAAATCCTCGGGGAAACCGGTTACCCCCCCCCCCAAGCCTTTTCCCAGTTCCGGAGATAACAAAAGGGCCAATGCTGACCTATAGCATTTTAGGGTTCTATAAGAAGCACTTTGATTAAACTGATTTGTTAAGAACGTTAATGCATGTGAAACATTATACGTGAATACATCGATACAAAGGTCAGAGCAACAGCCCCACCATGTTTGAAATATGACTCATACGCCTTAAATGTATTCTCAGTTATCGAAGTCAAAGTTACTTTTCCAACTTCTTATCTATGTTCATTCGAAATGCGTATGCATCAGATTTATGTGTCGAATGAACCATGTTTATTCGAAGGTCGAATGCGCTGAGTTTATGATAAATATTAGTTTTTATTCAGCGCAAAGCATGTTTATAATCATGAAATATCCTGGAAATATCAGGGAAATGCTTACTTGGGATGTTACTTAAGTCGAACAAAATAATCGTGGTAAACGATTAACAAGTAGACCTTATCTCTAATGTATATATACAGGGAGGACCCTAACAGTGGTTGTTTCAAGCAAAACGTAAGTGCCTTGCCGATGGTTGATAGACACGTTCCCATTTGGCCCTAGATGTTGGCCAGTTTCTCGTCACGTCGAATCGATGTACCAGGATAAGGTAATTTAAGTGAAGCTTTCACCTCCGCATTTAATATAGGCGGTTGAACAAATTTGGCGTTAGAGGGTGGATTATATTTTACCAAAAGGCTTCCGCCAAAGGTACTCTGGCGTCACTGAGAATTCTGTAAATATCAGGAACAATTGTTAATACAAGTCAAGACGGTGGGAAAGGTTGTATGTATGATTTCAATCGCGAAGCCTAAAAATAATAAACCCATATAATCGTCCTCCCATGACGTCAACTGACATTGTCAACTGGATAAGTACCATGTGACTAAAAAACCCCGTCGTTAACCCGTAACGATCTTCCCTTCTTCGAGGGCTGTATTGGGGTAATGACATAGGTGCAAACGTCGTTAACCCATAACGACACCCTCTTAAATCTCGTTTAAGGGGTAAAATAGCACATAAGTTGAGCAGAAATCACGTTGGTGCAAACGTCGTTAACCCGTAACGACACCCTCTTAAGGGGTAAAATTGCACATAAGTAGTGGTGAAATCACGTTGGTGAAAACGTCGTTAACCCGTAACGACACCCTCTTAAATCCCGTTTAAGGGGTAATTTTGCACATATGTAGTGGTGAATTCACGTTGGTGCAAACGGCGTTAACCCGTAACGACACCCTCTTAAATCCCGTTTAAGGGGTACAATTGCACATATGTAGTGGTGAATTCACGTTGGTGCAAACGTCGTTAACCCGTAACGACACCCTCTTAATACCCGTTTAAGGGGTAAAATTGCACATATATGGGAAATAACGTAGCTGCAAACTTCGTTGACCCATAACGACATCCTCTTAAATCCTTAGCGGAGGGTGGAATTTACCGTGTTCCTGTACACACCCTGAACGCATGATGACTACATGTGGGGTGCGCGCAGCGCAACAGGCACTTACCAGTGCTAGGGCGAGGGTAACAAAATGAACATTCCGAAGAGTGCATTGTAATAGAGAAGTAAAGTACGTAAAAGTCGACAATAAATTAGTTCAAGCCGATTTGTATTATTCCATCATTAAAATTTACATGTACTCGAATATTACTAACCTTTACTCAAATCACTAGAAGAAAGGCGTCTAATCCTCCTCTTAGTTGTCAATAACATATTATTTTGGGTTGATGAAGGGTTTAGATGTAATTTCGCACTCTTCATTTTCACAAATTCACTGTATTCAACACTACCGCGAAGACACGTGGCAATCTTGGCGCACAAAAAAGACGAATGGCGTGTTTACACAGGATCGATCAGAGCGTTGGGTATCGGTAGGATATGCAGCGTTCTTTAAAAATTGTGGCAGATTGGGACATAAAAGACGTACTACCTCTGTTCGATCATAGAGGGCGAAGCGCGAATAAAATTTGTTATAAAGAAGTCATCGTACAATATGTCACCTAAATATTCACCATTAATGCTTATATATAATAGTTGCAACAATTGCAGCCATGGGACCGCTTATCTTAATTGGTTATCTGTTACTTTAGGGACCGCAAATATTGGTCGTAAATTCAGTAAACATGCATCATTGTCGTAAAAGCATCGGAATTTATTGCAAGCACATGTTGTAGGTACCTACCCTACTTTTGATGTCGTATCCACCTACCATCCATCTACTCACTCGCCTCTTCGGCTTTCGTAAATTTAAGTGATGACTGCACCCGTGGATGTAATTCACTTGAAAAGTGCTTCCACGACCAGGAAGTTAAACTGTAATGCACGATAATGGAACCGTAGTTTATAGCCCTGCTTCTACCAATGTTGCCATACCGCCGCACCACATCATGCCGCTCAGTTCGCTTGCTAGCTTTTATTCTCGGGTAATGTTTCTAAGAGCATCCACCGGCTGATGCTTTAATGGCAGGCAAACCTACATACTTACTTACACTTGTCTGTCTATGTGTAAACCGATATGGCTTCACCTTTATGCATGACTCGCCGATATAGAATTTTCATATTAACGACCGCCGTAACCGCAAAATAAACATGGTTATGATAACAGTATCTTGCTACATCAATTACTGGTCTTCTAAAAAACGAAGTAGGATTTGAGAGTTACAGTCAGTAGTAGCCAATTTGTTAGGCCAGATGACAAATGATGCAAAATTCGAAATAATTCTTCACTGAAAGTAAATCTCCACAGTAACGTCTTGGATGGAGAATTTCATAATTCGAATGCGCAATAAAGAAACTTTTTTTCACTGAAATTCGTAGCACTAAGATAAACAACGTTTCTTATTTCGTTCTTTGACCAAGATGATCAACAACCGAAATTGAAAACAAAGTAAAGTATTAAAAAAATCATTCATATTTATTTATGTGTTAAGTACAATAAGGCATCAGCCATTTGTCATTGTGACGTTGTGGATTGCGAACAAACAAAAGCACTTGCTCAGGTGTTAAAAATTAATTAAGTGCCATTGATGACGCTCGAAATACAGGCCACCCCACCTTCAATATAATATTAGCGAAGTAAAGTTCTAATGTTAATTGTACTAATTTGCACTTCTCCCTAGTTCTTAGTGAGATTTAGTGCGATGTGGTGGGACTTCCCTTCCTCTCGTGTGCAATTTATCCTGTAGTAAATTTTAAAATAAATAAGAACAGAAAATTATAACGGATGGACCTATTCTCCTACCCTCTTTAAGACTATGTTGTTAATGGGAGTACCCTTATCAAGTCATTTTAGGCATACTCAACGGCTTTGGATGGCTACTTAGATATTACATTAACAGAGATGTTTGATTAGTCTTGGTCAAAAATATTGTGATTAAGGCAACTTCTGGAACAGTAATATTCCACAAATATTTTTTCACATCTATTCTTCTCTTCTTTCCAATTATCCGCTCATTCTTACCAGTACTAATAGGAGATTGTGGGAAGATTACTGCTTTATTGCCCTGCTTTGCAGTACAGTGCAGATCAGAGGATCTGATCGCATTTCAATATTAGCAGATGATGAAAATATTATAAATGCGGCTGTTTAGCTAATTCGGCATCCAAATAAGAACGTACATTACAAAGACGAAAAGAGAATCGCTGCAATATATGTCTTTGTTCAAAGGTACGTGAAGGTTGGTTATTGATTGAAAATAATTCAGGTCACATAATAATGTAAAACGTAATGGTCATTGAAAACATAAGTGCAACAGTGTTCAACGGTTTGATATTCGACTTAATTAATGAAGCGCTATTCAATAGGAAAATAGTTTATAAATAGTGATTATGTCCTAAATCCATTCTATCAATTATTTAAATGCGTTCGATCTATAACGATGGCCATGCAAGTTTTAAAAATATTCTGAGTAGAGTAGATATTTTCCCAGTATCGCAACATTTCCTCATAAAAATTATATTTTGTTCACACTTTTTGTGTGAAATAAACCAAAGCTTTTTCATGAAGAATTTTCCGCATCATGTTCCAAAACCTAGAAGAATAGTCTGATAAGTTTGTTTATTCCCTGCTTTCTCACATTTTTTCACGTTTTTATATAATTACTGGAGAGCTGACACGTTGTCTGCTATATGTAGATTTAAGTTTGAATTAACAAACAATCGGTTTTCTAAAGACTTTATTTTAAATCTTTGTGTTTGTGAGATACTAAAAGATCTCAAGATTTTCAGAGAATCTGAAAAATTCAACTTTGAAAAGGAATAAAACATGGGCCCTTCTGTTCCCGCACTACAACCGAACAAGTATCCACTGTTCTGCTTCGTTCAATTCGTGTATTCACGTCACACGTTCGTGTTTGGGACACAAATATTGTTATGTGTACCAAAAATCCAATAGATTCTAAACAAAATGGCACACAAGTGATCCTTGTTTTTTTTTTCGAACGTAAAGAACTAAAAATTAACAGCGTTACATAATTTAATCCACATAGAACTGCTCCCAGAAGCTTTTATTACCCCCCCCCCCTTTAAATAAATTTTCCAATGCTTTTAATTAGGTCAAAAATGCTGGTAGTGAAATTACAAATAAATTGAAAACCTTTTTCAAGTAAGTAAGAATGTAGTCTAGTCAAAAAGAAGTATTTAATTCTATATACATCATTGCTTATTTCAAAATTTGAAGTTCCTGTTACCTGCAACCCCCCCCCCCCCGCCCTCTTAGCTTAGTATATAAGCAATGTAATTTTAGTTTTATCTTAATTACATTATCTGCACTCTTGAAAATGACCAACTAGGTCAAAACATATGTCAATTTTTAAATAACTACCTGATAAATTATTCTCCTTTGTCTTTTTATTATGAATATTATTTTTTTTACCAATTATTTTAGTTATTGCATCCAGTACGACGCAAAAGGCAGAAGGATTCCTTGCTGATCTGTTCCAATTTCTCTACCAAATAAACTTGTTAGCTAAGTAGTGCATTCAGACATTTACGGGTCGAAGTAATTATTGTCCTTTGCATTATGCAATAGTTGTCTATCCGTTTGAAACGTCAAAGCGAAATATAGTTAGTTTCCCACTGCCTCTTCATTTGTCATTGTACCTAATGGTAGGTGCATTATACACCAAGTGGGCTAAATTAGTCATTATAAGTACAACAGGATGGATGCTGTGCATGTACTTGTAGACAAGTTAGATATATGCGGTTAATCACGTGAATACGCATAATTAGTCGGTGTAATGAAATCCTATTTCATTTACATGTCCGATCAAATCAAACGATATCCACAAAAGTTGGTCCATATTATGTAGAACCAATTTGTAATAACTCATCATAGCATAGAAAACAGAAAATGCACTAAATATGTGCTTCTTTCTTAAAGCCTACAACATTATCAAATTTGTTGTGACACTGCACATGGCGGTAGTAATTTGCACACCGACACACCTGGAAGATGTAACACATAGTTTGCATATTACAATCATTATTATTATCATTTACTTAATTATATCACATTAGAGACAGAAATGGTTAATAAAGAATTATCGTCATTTAGATATCACCCCTATCTCAGTCAATAAAACGAATTTAGGTTCTTTACTAGTTAATAACAAAATTGATAAAAAAGATACTTTGGACAAAAATGGTGTCTATGAAATAAAATGTTCAGATTGCCCATCCATCTATTTGGGACAAACGGGTCGTTCATTAAAGATACGTCTAAATGAGCACAAAAAATCTATCATAAATTGTAAAAAGAACACAGGTATAGCGGAACATTGCTTTCAAAATAACCACTATAGATTGTAACAGTTTAAAACTTATACATAATTGTAAGAAAGGTAAACGCCTGAACCTTTTAGAAATACTAGAAATAGATAAAGCAATAGCCCAAGATAAACAGGTAACGAACGACCAAATTGAGTTCAGGTTTTCCCCACTATTAAAGTTAGCTACTAGGACCGAATTGTAATTTAATTGTATAGGTTTCCTTCTTTGTATATAATTTTATTTGTGTATTAGCATTTATGTTTATGTATTTTCAACCCTTATAAATACCATATTTCCCATAATTCCTTCACTTTGATAATGGCATAACTGCCGAAACAATATTGTCAGACTTATTTAATAAACTTGTGAAACAAAAATACCAAGTGTTTTTTCTTTTTCTTTTTATCATTATTGAAATATGTTTCACCTAGAGCCAAGCCAGAATTCCATTTCGTGAATATTATATATTTAGATAATATGTTAATATACGTAATATGACAACAGAATTCGGAATCAAATTTCATATTGGTCAAAAAATAAAAAAGTTATAACACATTAAAGTTTTTTGTCTATCTCTTTCATGCAAAACGAAGTTTTGCGTGTAATTTATACGGCGGTACAAGACTGTGACGTCACAATTCAGTATTTCCCTCTCTGTCTAATTCTGATTTTTAAACGTTCATATCATTTTTATTTTTTTAAATATTAAAATACTATTTGTACGAGGCTATTTGTAGAATAAAAAGGCTTCAATTAAAATAATTTAAAAAAAATAGTCATCTACCCAATTATAGGAGTAGGTACTATGTATAAATAAACCAATGTACAATATTTCACCAATTTAATAAATAGCCCGACAAGTTTCGGTCAATACGATTGATCTAATTGCTTGTTATATAACCATCATCAGTGTTATTATCCTAAAGCCTATTTAAAACTAAACATTGTTAAATTAACGAAACCTTCTGCATTGTTTTAGTTAGTTATTCGTAGTACTTCAGCGTGCGGCATGGTCTAGTCGTCTAGATCATTACTTAGCATTCGGGAGGTCACCGGTTCGATTCCGGGGCCGACTACTCTGGTCCAAGTTTTTCTGTGGTTTCCTTTGATCATTTAGGCAAATGCTGGGGTAGTAATATTCCACAGATAATCTTTCACTTCTCTTCTGTCTTCATTTCGTCCGTCTCATCTTTCTTCCCCCACACCACTACCCACCCATTCCCACGATTCCTGAAGGAGGCTGAAGAGCCTTCCGCCCTTCCCCTCCGACATTGCACAAGAGTGTAGGTCGGGGGGCAGCCCGCCCACCAACATGGTGGGAATGAAACACCCAAAAAAAAAAAAAAAAAGAAAAAGTAGTAGTTCTGAGTATATTTCACAATAATTGCACCCTCATAGTGTTAAAGTTATAATGAGTTCTATATTTACCTACTGTTGGATTAGTAGTAATGAGTAATAGTCATTGTTAATCAAAATATATAAAAGGAAACCGTGACTAATTGACTGCTTGACGTATCAATGCACAGCTCAAACCACTGGACAGATGAGTTAAAATTCGCATACTAAGAGCTATTGTAACGTAGCTATTCCAGTCAAGTAATACAACACAAATCTTGTACACACTTATCGGCTAATTTCACTACTACATCTTGTTCCTCTAGATGTGATATTTGTCGGACACAATAATTACGATATGTTTTCATATTCAAAAATTTTTCTTGGTCATTGATTCCACCATAAATTTCTTTTGTCGAAAATAAACTGCAATTCTTCGGTGTACAATATAAGCAACCAAATTCTCCAAACAAAATTAATAATAATTCCAATGAAGATAATAGGTTCACTTATTTTTGTAGAAATGCAACAGTTATTTATGTTCAAGATTCCGATAACAATTTGCATCAAAAGTATAAGCAATTTAAGAAGTTATAATGCAAAAAAGACTCATAATTGGCCAAACTAATTTAACGCATGTACACCTATTGAAAAAGAACCACCTCCATAATGTACAAAAATAACAACACCATATCCTTCCAAACAATGGGCCATATCTGCCTAGGACTAAATATCCACAGAAGAATACATAATTTTCCCTATTCTAACAACCCTGAATTATATAAAAATGTAGTGACGTTCCTGAAAGAAATCAAACTCTAATATTAACCACCCTTAATTTGTCCAGTTTACACACAGGGATAAATTTAAATAATAAATAAACGGATATGTTCGGAATTTACTTATGTATCTAGTCTAAATAAATAAATAAATTCATTCATTTTCATTTACGAATTATTATTACATTGAACAAAAGTGCATCTGTTCTATCTATCCAAAACAAAAAGAAAAACAATGTAATTTGAAGTCAATTACGTATTTAAAACATATATCAAATGTATTAGCAGCACAATTAAAACAAAAACATATTAATGTAGCCTTAAAAACGAATAACAATTTGTTCAAATATATTAATTACAAAAAAGATAAAACACCAAAAATGAAAACAAATGGAATATATAAAGTAAACTGTGGAACTTGTAAAGCATTGTATATAGGTCAGACTGGTAGGACATTCAATGAAAGGGTTAATGAACACATAAAGAATTACAATAATAAGTCAGCATTCATGAATCACGTAATTGATAAAAAACACAAATTTAACATAGAAGACGACTTAGAAATATTACACATAAGAGAAAAGGAAAAAATGCTAGATATATTAGAAACCATAGAAATAAAAAGACTTGTAAAAAATTAAAATAACTTAGTCCTAAATGAAATAGAAAATATAAATAACCCCCCCTGATAACTCAATTTGTCAACAACTACCCCCACCTGAATAAGTAGATATAAATACAGAAACAACCTAGTCTTACAATTATATACAATAATACTTCTTCGGAAGATGCTAATGTTTAGTGAAACAATGGTAAAGGAAATATACTATTAAAAAGTGGAATTAGATCTTGTTTTAGCGTATAAGAAATAAAACTGTGGCGGTAAACGCACTTTTTGTAAATATTTTGCTTAATTGCTTTCTTCTGAATTCTGTACTTTCCTATCTATTCAATTCTACGTATTTATACAACCAGTGTCATCATCCTTACTCTTACTACTTTTCTTTCTATCACATCTATTTTACTAACAACCCTTTTTTATAAATACCCTCTAAATTTCCTTTCTCGATACAGTCTACGCTTCGCTCCAGTATTAGTAAGTTGTTTATATTGTTTATATTTATTTTGTTGTCTTTGTTGTTTTCTATTCTTGCTTGTGAAATTTTGTCATTTGATTTTCCACTATTGCATCTTTCATCTTTGTTATTTTGTATGTATCTTCATTTGTGATTGTTAGTGTTTTCGTTTATTTTGTTAATATTTTTATTAATATTAACTTTGAAGACGCTAAAGTGGTGACCCCGTCTTTGAACAACAAACGCAAATTTTTTCTGTAATAAAATTTTATACACCGATAGCCTATAATACCAATGTACAGATTATTGTTTAATCAACCATATACGGAATATAAGTCATAAAATTTGTAATAAGTTAAAAAAACTGAATATTCATACAATGTGTGTGTTTCATCTTACGATTAAATTGAATATTTAATTAGGAATTTAAATAGGTTTCAATATTTCTTCTTTATGTTAAGTTTTTACAATTTTCTTAAATTACATCTAAAAGTTTCTTTGTCGCTGTAGTTTGTAATAAAATCTATTGTAGTACACTTCCTTCAACAATTCTTTAATATTTCGTTTAAGACTTCTTAACTTTCTTACAAATATTCTACTGTTATTACTTTATTGTGTCCTTTTGATCCTTAGCGTCCTTCGACGAATTCTTTAAGTTTTCTATTAGTTTCAACTTTCTCTTCTCACGCTTAACAGTTATTATTTTACTGCCCCTTTCCGCTCCTTTGTAAAATTTAGCAAACCTGCGAGACCCTCTAAATTACACCCTCATTAAAACCGTCCATAAAACCACCAATATCTTATATTACCGTGACTGATCCTTAATCCCGTTAACTTCTTTGAAATGTTTACAACCCTGTTCCGCTGTCCTACTACAACTTGTATCAAACCCGCCTATTTTTGACTTATCCAATCTCTATCAATCCTGATTATCTTTGACCACACCGTCACCCCATTTCTACGTAGTCTTTTACTTTTCTGAAGATTCAAAATAACAATTTGCTGACAAGTTCTATTCAATTGCCTTTCACGACTTCTATCTATTAACAACTTTCAATTCATCTTCTCAATTTAAAGTATATTCATTGTCAAAATCGATCTCTTCTACAAATATATTTAATCTTGTATATAGTGTAATGTGTAAAAAAGGTTACTTATGTTATTAAATGTATATAAAACAAAAAACGAACTTCTCAACTCTACACGTCAACCAAAAAACTACCCTACCCATGGTAAAACATTGTTAGGGAATAAAACAGTGTGTAAATAAAATTAATTTAAGATCTTTGTTAGCTAATAATAAAGAAAAAGTAAATTTACTTTCTAAGTCTGGTGTATATGAAATAAAATGCGAAAATTGTGAAGCAATTTATATTGGACAAACTGGCCGTTCCTTAAAATGTCGCGTGGATGATCATTTAAAATCTATACAAAAATTAAATAAATGTACTGGTTTTTCAGAACATTGTATTGTAAATAAACATTGTTTAGATGTCAACAATATTAAATTGCTTTACAACGTTCTGAAAAGTAAACGTTTAAATTTACTGGAAATTCTAGAAATAATTAAAGCCCAGCACAATAACAAGCTCATTACCAATGACCAATTAGAATATAACGTTTCACCCTTAGTAAATCTCTTAGCAACAAGCCATGTATAAATATTGTACTCTTTAAGTTTTATTTGTAATCTCTTCGATAATGGCATAATAGCCGAAACATTTGTCAAAGTCCTGTAATTATTTTAAATAAATTTTGTGAAACTAAAGTCAAGTGTTATTTTTTCCTTTTTTAATTTGATTTTATTTGAAACGTTTCTAACGATAAAGGTGCTGCCTAGTGTTTGCTTACAGTGTTAATTGTTACAGTTGACAATCTGCCCGAAGGGTTTCCACACATCACACAACCTCCGGCGGCTAATAAAGTGGTTGAAATTACACATACCGCTGTTCTTACGTGTGGGGCAATAGGAAATCCGCCACCTAAAATTAACTGGTTTCGGAACATGATACCACTCAACGTTACCAATAACTCTCGAATTAGTATTCGTGATGACACCGGTAAGTGATTAGGATAAGCTAATTTCCGTAGGAAATTATTACGTTACGTCTCATTCCTGCTGTAAATTACTACAGTTAGACAACATACCTGGGTATATATAATTTATCTTTCTATTAAATTAATTGTATAGCCTTTTGGAAAAATCCTTCTAAATAGTGATATTAGTATTTTTTTAAGCCATACAAAATATTTTACTTCCGCTGTATCAAAGACGTATTAACATTACACAAATAAACAATTAAAAATAAACATGACTTCTGTTCATTGTCAATACACATCTAAATATTAACATATACTATCCAAGTACGGATTAAATTTAAGAAAAATTGAACTGATGAAGCCGTTACTTCGTGATAGTTGTTTCACAATTTTATTTAAAAAATACACTATTATATTTTCGGCACTACACGTACCATTATCAAGTGATTCTACAGAATTTAAATAAGAATGACGAATAAGAACACAGGGGTGCTATTTAAGCAGTATTCGCAGAATAATGTGGTAAAATCCAAATTGGGGTTATTATGTACAAACATTAAATAACTAGGACTTGTTGGTCGTTGAGAAGGTTATTATTATTCATTTTTATAGCTTTGTAAATTTCCAGCGATTTTATATAATACATTCAATGTAAAACTTTTGTTAATAACATAGATTATTTGAAGGCTACTCAAATTTGGAAATTGATTATTACAAGTAAAAATATGGTTGGAGAAAGAAGAATCTATCTTTTTTAATTTAAAAGATTTTAGATGTTCATTATAGCGAATTTCAAAAGAACGGCCAGTTTGACCGATATAAACCACAGTACAATCTGGACAACATAACTTATACACTCCACTTTTCTTAAATTTATCAATTGTGTAGTTACAATTAAATAAAATATTTTTTAATTTATTTTGTGACAAAACTAACTTTTAAATTACAATATTTGCAATTTTTTCTGTAGAACTACCGAAGTAAGTATTTGTAATTGTCAGGTTTTGTGAAAGGGTAAACATTACTATAAAAGTTGTTTGAATTTCTTTTTATTAATAATATTTGTAATTGTTTTTTCGGAAAAACCATTGTTAAGAGCAATAGTTTTTATTGTACTAATTTCTTAATTGAAATTTTCTTTGTTTAGGGGTAGAATTAAGGCCCGATGTATCATAGATTAAGCAGCTAATTTATGGGAGGAGGGTCTAAAAGAGGAGTTAGGAATTGTAACATCTGTGAAGGTAGGCTTTCTAAAAACATCAAAGGTTAAAGTATTGTTAGTATTATGTTCCTTTAATGGTCAAGTCCAAAAAGTTTATACGGGAATTAGATTCTTTTTCTACAGTAAAGTTTAGGTATATGATCATGGGCACTATTTAAAAACTTTAAAAAGGAATCTAGTTGTCGGCATACCGGAAAAACAGGCTATGATATCATCCACATAACGATACCAGCAGTGGATGTCTTTTTTAGTGGATGGGTTGTTCATTATTAATTCTTCTATATTAGACATGAAAATATCTGCTAAAAGAGGGCTAAGGGGGGACTCCATTGCCAGACCTTTACTTTGATAAAATAGATTATTGTTAGATTGGCAAAAATTTTGTTCAAGACAATTCTAAAGCGTTTATAAATTATCTTTCTATGTTCGCGTCAACAGATGATTGGTTTAAAATATTTTTAATTAAATGAAATAGATACTATTTTGAGGTAAAACATGTTGGCTTAATTTTTTAGTGACTTCAAAAGAGTTTTTAACAGTTAATTTAGGTTAAAAACCGGAGTTTTTTAAATATGTTATTGATTTTATTAGCTAATTTACAAATAGGATTATTGACAAATGAAACGACAGGTCTGATCGGACCGTTATCTTTATGTGAGTTTGTATTTATCTTGTATATACTGCGAATACTGCTTAAATAGCACCCCTGTGTTCTTATTTAAATTCTGTAGAAACATTTAATAATGGTACGTGTAGTACCGAAACTATAGTAGTGTATTTTTTAAACAAAATTCTGATAGAAACTTAGTAGTCTTTGTTTTCTTTTATTTAAAATTAAGAAACTCTGCTTAAAATCAATCTAAAATGAAAGTAATATTAAATTGTACTGTTCACAATCATATTAAGTTTTCTATTAAAATGAATATGTTGATTAACACTTGAATGTGGCAAATTGACGCTAAATTAAAGTAAACAAATTCATATCTTTCAACGTCACATTTTATATTAATGTTTGTTGTTAAATCAGGTAATGTTTAATAATATTAAACAAACGCATGTTTTTGTAGAATGTGTATAAGTTTATTTACATAGATCTGATAAATGGTACACGCATGAGAAACGCTAATAACAAAAAGTGCTATTTGCTGTAAATCTAAAAATTAAATTAAACTAAATATGTGAATGGAACTATCTGAAATGGAATAGTTAATTTATTATTTGTAATATATAATATGAAATTGTATAATTGAATGTTTATTTATAAAGAGATACTATTCCTATAATTTGACTTTTCACATGATAGGAGTAACAACATTTAAATATTCAATTTACTTTTTTAATATTGGTATATCACTTAATACCCTAAACACAAGAATCAACTTCAACTGCAGCTGTAAATATTTCACAAAAACTTTATTAAACTAGGGCTCCTTATGCCCTTATAATGTATAATGGGTCGCCTACTATATTGTTTATATACGTATCTACTCTGTATGGGTCACTCTTGCATCGATTAGTCCAGTAGATAAATATATGACACGATACCTACTCAAATTAACTTTATCAACACACTCCTACTCTTGTTAAAGTCTAAGAAAAGGTGAGACGTTAGTTTAAGTAAACAATTATAATAAAATATTCATCGCTTATCTGCTTTTGAATGCATTATTTCTCAGGGAATAAAGTGGTAACTACTTATTTGGTAGGTATTATTTATTTTTTATTTAAATAGAAGGAATGTAGCAGTTTAGCCGTTTTATTGCAGACGTGGTTGGTTAATCTCGTATTATATTATATCTTATTTTAGTCTGATTATTTTTACAAAAGCATAATCAGTTTAACTCATCATAATATGCCGGTAAATCTCCTTATTGCGCAACCTATATTACCTGAATACCCAAGAAATTGCTGTATGTAAATATTTTTATGGACTTTTGAGTATAATATACTGTGTTAGGTGACGCATTTTTCCATTACCTATTTAAAGTGAATTTAGTACAAAGTTTTATGTATTTCCGAGAGCTGCTAAAACAAAAAACCATAATAAAACTTGTTGCTCTGCCGGATCCATAAAATGTCATATGCACGTCAGCTATATACATAACAAGGTTGTCTGATCCCTTTTGGGAGGGAAACTTACGATTCCTTTCTTCTGAAAAAGCAAAACAAATACTGCAATTTTTCAAGTAATTGAAGCAAAGGAACGATGGTTGGTTCCATAAAAATTTCATCATGGATGAAATTAAACGTGATTGGGTCTTTTAGAAAATTAAACATGCCAAACACAGTAATTTACGCTTATAGGGATACATTTTGGCCCTAATTATTTAGACAGGCTCTGTTTTTGAATGTTTTATGAGATACCGTTGAAATCGGGTATTTATTTGATCTGCTAAGGAAAATACTGCAATACATTGTGGGTGGTGAAATAATAAAGAGACGGTATTTTGTAAAAGTATTGTACATTTATATTTACTTTATACCCTTTAATTCTACTAATATTAATGTATTCCAATTTGAGCTGGAAATTTTGTTTGCTATCAATGTCTAGCGGGGGACTGGGAGTTTGATGGCATGTATTAAGGTCATTTTTCTCATGACAAAGTTCTTCAGGTACGCCTTTCAAAGTCAGTTAAAGAAGTGTTCTCTGCCGTTAGTGTTTTGTTATACAGTCGTTATTGCTATTGACATTTGATTGTGAATTTGGCGCATTGTCTTTTATGACAAAACGGAATGGCGACAGTAGCAGCTGTATGACAACACAAAAATGTCAATGTACACTTCTTCAGCCGAAGAATGTGCTTGAAAGAGATACAACTCAAGAACTTCCCAGATGTACAAAAATGATCTTGATAGATATGCCCGAAAAACTTCTTCAGCTCAACTGAAGAATAATCCTGTCAAACATTCCTCAACTGGGGATTTTTCACCTACCAGCTATACACATATTATAAGTGCCTATAAAATAAATATATTAAATATTTTGAAATCTTATTAGCAACTCCACCTCTTGTTAACTTCAAACCGAAGCTAAGTTTCACTCCTCACAAGTCGCCTTTCACATATCACCTGATTCTTAAAAACTCTCAGTACCTTGTAAGTCCAAAATATTGCATATAAGATTTGTAATTTTCAAGCTGAAAAAACAGTATACCTACATGTAACCTTGATAACAGTAGTGTCTTATCTGTATATCATTGACATTAAAGTTAAATTTCCCTTCATTAGAGTTACGTCGCTCATTATCAATTACATTAGCAGGATAATTATAATTAAGTAATTAAACTAGATAAATAATAATTTTAGGAAAATTGTCAAATGTAAATGCGGACACCATGTGTAAAATAACGAAACCTGTGTAAAAGAATAGGGCTTTCTCGGCATTGTGTATATGCTTAAGAGAGTTACGTTTGAATTGTACTGTATGACTCCGTTCTCTTCATATAGAGGCATCGAACAAAAAAACATTTAAAAAATCGATTCCATCTAATTGAAAGATTTAATTTCATAAGAGGTATACAACCTCAAAGCATAAATTTCAACGTAGAATACAAAATCTCTTGGGAATCTTAAATTCAACGTCACGAATAATTTAACCGATTTAAAAACATTATTTCCACAAAACATTGGTTTTGTTGAACCCTTGGGAATTTTAAATTAAACTATACAATGTCTTTATTGACATGTAGTACACAACTTAGTTTGTACGATTAACGAGCACAATCTACAAAATGTTTAATCTACTAGATACCACCAAAAATCGATGTAAACTTTTAGTTGCTTATTAGTTGTAGCAGCAAAATATTTACTGTTTATTCTGCAACACATTGCTATTTTTAGCGGAATGCTTACAATGAGTGTCAATATGAACTATGGCACATTTAAATGCGCAATAACACAAAACAGTGTTATAAGAAAGGTTAAGTTCTTAGTACTAATTGCGTCAAAACTGTTAAACCCAGATCGCGATTTCAAATTTGCTTTACAAACAAACAGAAGCTGCTGCTTACGACTAGAATCAGTCAATAACTGCTGCCAGTCAGGAAAAAGTGAGTTCATGATTGCGTAGTAGGGTCAGTTAAAATGAAAAAGGTTCATTTCAATTTGTGTACACTAAGTAGGTTTTTCTGACAGAATTCTTCTACAGTTTTAACATCCATATTTCAAAATGAGATGCTAGCATCTTCTATCAGCGACATCATGTTTACAGATTTACAACGTCACGTCGTTTATTCTCCCATGACACCTCTTTACCTTTTGTTGTATATTTAGTTCCGATGCTTCTATTATCTTTAAATTTCGATCCACTTGTTGACCGAATTATAGAGGAACAGCGTTAACTTTCTGCAAGTTTTCTTTCTTTTTTATGCTCGTCAATCCCTTTTTGCATTAATAGCTTTGCTTCTTTTATCACTGGGTATGTTTACAACCTTATACCCTTCTTTTTCTAACTTTCGCTATCCTATTCTTATGCTCCTCGAATACTAGCTATGTACATTATTTGTCACGGTATTTCTGCATTTCCTCAGTCTCCATAAATCTTCAACATCTTTGTATATTGCCTTTTTATCTATCTTCCTTTTCTAACTTTAAAGTACATAGTACTTTTTTCTCCATTGTCAATCCTCAACATCCCTCTCCAATTGAACCAAAACCAATCACTTTCGTAAAATACACTGAAACTTTTTCTACCTTAAAATAGCATTTCCAAATTTCCTGAAACTACCGGAAAATATTTTTTTTCAGTACAACTGAAGTTGTTTTACCGATAAAATAAAATTAACAAATAACTCCTCGCCGAGCACCATTGCATATGTTAAAAGAAGAAAGAAACATCACATCGTGTTTAATTTGGAGTGACCTTACCCTAACCAAGTTTACATTTATAAATAAAATACGAAAAAAGAAGGTCCTTTTTAATTAACTACACTAAAATGATCGTCACCTACGGCATTCACCACAATGAAAAGTGCACATTTCAAATGGACCATTAGGGTAATAGCGCAGTAGTCTCTGAAGATGTCATTTACTATTCTGTTTGTATTTATTTATTAATCACTGTTACCAGTAGTAGCTAACGCTAGTTAATATTCTGTCAGAACTTACAATTATTTGCTGATGAGAATAAACGGGTTCGAATAGAACGCTGAGAAAGAACTTCGTCTTTTATTAGATACGCTGTTAGAGGACTAGAGATGGGACTTGCCACTTAAGTGGCAGAGGTAACGCCGCTTACACGAAAAATTTAACAACCGGAAGTACCATAAGAAATACGTAGGAAAACAAATCATTTAACTTATAGATTACTACCTACCATATTATGCAGATAGGTGCGTTATGGGTTCAAATTTAACAAGTCGATATCTAGTTGAGTGTAGTGTTTCACGGCCATCATCCATAATCGTGTCGTCGTCCGGGTATTGCCGAAGTCGTCGTTTGTTTACACCTGACGTTTCACCGCTCATTTTGTCGGCTTCTTCAGAAGTATCTCCGATGACTGGTAGTGTCGCAGTTTGTTCCTAGTTGTTATATATCGCCTCATTGATCACCTGTCTCGGTCGTGGTCATGGTTGACCACTGATGGGTGGGGCTAGTGGGTCGCTCCGATACAATGTCCGTTTTCTTTTTTTCCTTGAGGATCGTTTTCCATGTGTAACTCAGGGAATATCCGTCTTCTCTTGTTCTTGTTTCTCATGATTCACAGGAATTCTCGTATTATTCGAGGATATTAGTTCGGGGTAGTTAAAATAATTTTCACTGCTTCAAAGTCATTTTTGTGACCTCCAGTAGTAGATGTTCCGCCACTGCAGACTGTTGTGTATGTCCAAGTCTTGTGTTCCTCTAGTATTCCTTTATTCTGCATGTGATACTTCGCCATGTCTGACCAATGTATGATTTTCCACATTGGCAAACGAGTTCGTAGACTCCTTTGGTTGATAGTGGGGGCAGTCTGTCCTTGTCACTCGATCTTTTTCGTTATTCCAAATCTCATCCCGATGTTGTGTTTTCCCAAAACCTTCTTGAGTCTTTAGTGTTCGTTGTATAAATAAAAAAAGAGTCGTTTTAGAATTCGCTTATTTTTACACCGTACATTAGCTTCCTTTGGCGATCTGGCGGGAAGTGTCTTATACCTACGATACTACAAGCTAAAAGTTATCCTAACCCCCTGCGCGTCTCTTTCCCTCCGGTAGAATGCGACAAAAGGCACCGGATAAATGTAATAAAAATTGGAAAGTTAAATCTGCTGAAATGCATTTACTCGAAAAGTATCTATTTCTCTTCGGCCGCTTCGCTGCCCTTGGCAGTGCAGGTAGTCGAGGCTTTCGAAGTTTTTCACCGATTCGGCGGGAAAAAGACGCAGCAAGTTGAACGTCGTAATTACAAAAATTCTAAGAACTAAGATTTCTGACTCAAGGGTATGTAGCACGACCGCTACAAGTCTATCCGTAACTCCGGTGATGTATAGCAGTCGGGCATATAACGTTGGATTAGCCGTTTTCTGATTAACGGTTCTTATTTTCCGATTTATCTTCCGGATGGTACTTTTGTTGTATCCATTCTTCTATAGGGCTGTTTCCACATGGTAGATTACTTTTTTCCCTATGCGTAGCGTCTCTGCTCGATGTAAAAGTGTTTTGATTAGGAAGTCGATATATTTAAATAAAAAGGAGTAATTTCCGTTTGTTTATAATACGATTAGGATTGTTAAGTTGTATTAAATTAACCACATAAAATAAATAGGCCCATATTTATGTAAAAGCAATCCACTTATTTTCATTTATGTATGTATTGATGTAAAAATAAGTATAAGCTTTTGTAAGAAAAAGATAAAATAGTAATGACCTGTGGCACTGATAATTTTTTATGGTCCTATGTTTATTTAACGGTTAATGCAGCTCAATCACTGGTAACAGATTTTATATCTTAAACTGTTTTCCAATTTTATTTCGCGAGACGAAAAATCGAAGAGAAATATAACTGTTCAAGAATTTTAATTTAAGTTTTAATTACAAGCATGCAATTTTCATCCCATGGTGTGGTTTAGCGCCAATTGCAGTTAAGCTGTTTTCAGTGTGAAAATTTAAATGGCTTTCTGTTAAAACTATAAAACGTAGAATATTTTAAATATTTCTATTTCAATGAAACGAAAAATAAACAGAATTAAATTGAATGGACTAATAAAAAACTCATTTGACTATTTTATATTTTCATTTAAATTAACGTATAGTTATTTAGCCAAAGGAAGATTGTCGAGAAGTGTATAATTAAAACTATATGGCTAATAATCCTGTGACGATTTGTGCAGTATTCACAATAAATTTTCCAGTAGAAACGTCTTTACGTTTATCTAATATAATATTGACTGGTAAATGTTTTCCAGTGGACTAAATGGAACAAATAGATTTTCCTCCTTTCCTTCCGCAAAATTTGTTAGTGATCTTTGTCTGTTTCTTATTATTAACGTAAATAAGATGATCCCCAAGTGTTTTCAATTTGCTAACTATCAAAAATATCTGTTTTTGAACGGAATTCTAAAAGAGTGATATCCTTTTTGGCAATGAAATTATTTAATAAATAATAGCACACTTTCAGTAGAATGACCTTCATTTTTGAACTTCTTCTGGAATATTATCCAGAGAAACATAAAATCTAAAGCTATCTATAGAATTCTATCGGTCAGACAATAGGAATTATTTAATGTAAGTGGTTCGTAAGTAGATACATATACAGCAAAAACTGAGTTGCTGTATTTAAGTGGCAAATGTAAAGTACTTTTCCTATTTCCAAAGGCTATGTAATCATAAGTCAAATTTTAATGTAGCATGGCATCCTTTTCATAAACTGAGAGAGGTAGCAGTATCATAAAATTTGAATTCTGCTGATTTAGGAAATGACCTCAAATTATTAGAGAAAAATGATTTCCTAAAGGCAGAAAGGCGCCAGTTAGCTTACTAGAAAAAAACGTTAGTTAAGCATGCTAAAATCTTAAAGCAATGTGGTTTCTCTCCTAAAACATCGAAAGTGAGGAAATAACTTTTATATTAGTCAAAAAATTAAATTTTCACAATATATTGTGTAATCCATATTTATCTTTTTAGTTTCCATTAAAATAGCATTTTTATGTTCTATTAGATGGTATTTCACCCTGCGACATATACCTAGTTAAAGATACCGCTTTTTTTAATATTGCGGTTTGTTCTCATCTTCAAAACACGAGGTAGTAATTCTTACTATTCCCAACAGAAAAAAAGTTGTCAGGGTTATTTTAAAAAATATGTGGTATTTCTCCTGATTTATCATCCCTTATTAAAAAATAGTGATTACAATGAAACAGAATAATTCTTAATTGTTTGTCTATATATGAGGTATAGACGGCCAATAACTGAAAGTCCGATACATCCTCCCCTTTCTTATACTACGGTTTCCTCATGCTTCTTTAAAATTTAGCAACCAGTTCAGTATTCTAATCGTCATCTTAATACAGGCAACGCTACTTATCCTCATTGGCAATGTATCTTGAAAGTTTTAAACTATCTTAGCAATGCATCTGTTATCGACTAACAAGTTAAACTCGGTTAAACTAGATTAATTCAATTGCGTATTTATGAGTATTTTGTGCCAATCAAACAATTTAACATTATTATTATGGCTATTGATTTCAGGACAAATTGAATTATAGATAGAATGTGATTACTAATTAGTATTCTGAGTTCAACTAGAATCATGTCTATTATTAATAAAGATATTGTCCAACCTCTTAAAGAATCACAATGATGAAACAAAGTTTACGATTATTGAAATGTCCTAAAGTAAAATAATTATTTAAATTTATTCATTATAATGAGAAATCCACACACCTATACACAAAAGAAGAATATGATTATGCAAACACTTATTTCCTTCGTGTTGTCTTTACTTTTCGTAACCTTAAAGTAATTAAAAAAGTTTCTGTTCGGTTCGATCAGTTAACTTAACTTTTGATTCTTTCCAGCGATGAACCCGTATTTAACCTTCGAACTAGTCATGTAATTGTTCGAATACGTTACGAATTAGTAATAATTTTAGTTTTTGTTAAATAAATGTATAGAAGGGGTCTCTCTCACCTTAAACATTTGCTATTATCCTACGGAATAATCTCTAGTAAGTAAAAATTTCTACTTCTCTTTAACCCCACTTATGCGTAATTACCATTTGAGATTATTTCTCAGAATGATGATTTTTTCTAATCATAATAGGTTAATAGCTCTTTAATTAGAGAATTAAAATACTTCTTCGACGCCAGAACGTTTCTATGTAGTTTAGTCTAAAATTTTGTGTTGGGTATGCGGTGGTAATTTTAGGATAGAAGACTGCAACGACAATTTACTAAACTATTTCGTTCAAAAAAACAGCCATTATTAACAAATTTTAAGACAATCACATTAATATTATAAAGGCGAAAGATTTTTGAGTGTGTGAGTGTGTATGTTTGTTACTTCTTCACGTCTAAACGGCTGGAGCGATTTTAATAAAATTTGGTATGGAGTTAGCTGACACCCTGGATTAATACATAGGCGATTAATACATATACGTTTTACTGCGGGAAAATATCTTATTCCCAAGGGAAAATCGATGAATATGAATTCGCGCAATATTATAAATGCGAAAGTAACTCTGTCTGTATGCTACACAATCTCGTCTAAAATTTACTGAACCGATTTAAATGAAAATTGGTACAGAGATAGTCTAGAGCCTGAGAAAGGTAAAATGCGAAAAAAGGGTTGTAAGGGGTTGAAATAGGAACGTTTGTGCGGAATTTCCGTAATTTTTAAAGATATCAGCTTGAAACTTATTTTTTAGGCTTTTGATTAAATATAAATAAATACGACATTCAATGTTTGTAAAAATTTTACCCTAAAGGGGATAAAATTAGCCAATGAAAGTTTTTGTGTAATGACGTCGTCCGAAAAGCTAACGGCCCAGAAAATTAAAATATTAAGTGTAAAAAGTTATAGAGGTTTTGTTTATTTGGATCAATAAAAGTAGTTGAATACTAAGCTATATAAACTATTTTAAACTATAATTAAACTATATTAATCTATAATATTATAAATGCGAAAGTAACTCTGTCTGCCTGTGTATTACGCAATCACACCCAAACTACTGAACCGATTTAAATGAGAATTTGGTACAGAGATAGATAAGTAGATATAAAGCTAGATGTTTGAAACTTATTTTTAATGCTTTTGATAAAATATAAATACGACATTTAAAGTTTGTCAAAATTTTACCCTAAAGGGGGCAAAAATAAGAAATGAAACTTTTTGTGTAATGACGTCAGCAAAAAGGCTTACGGCCCAGAAAATTAAAATATAGAAGAAAAAAGAAAAAGAAAGTCACTATTCAACGCGGACGAAGTCGCGGGCATAGCTAGTAGACAATAAATTGGTTGCTCTATAAAGCTTTTTTTTTATTTGACAAGTATTTCTAATGAATATTATATATATATGAATTAATTGTTATAAGTTGTTCTATAATATGGTAGATGACTGATATTAAATATTATACATTTATTTAGATAATACATTAATATAGATAATGTGACGTCACAACTGAGTGTTTCCCTCTCTGTCTAATTGAGATTTTTAAACGTTCATATCATTTTTATTTTTTAAAATATTAAAATACTATTTGTACGAGGCTATTTGTAGGATAAAAGGCTTCACTTTAAATAATTAAAAAAAAAATCTACCCAATTCTAATAATTTTTGTTGAAACTTTTTTAAAACTCAGATTCCCTAAATGTATTTTCCTCCTAGGTTTTGCAGTTTTTTTGTGAGTTTTTCCGCTAAAAAATAGTCAAATCCGGTATTTGGAAGAAATAAACAAACAGTCAGTATATTATAACGTCAAACAAAATGTGAATAAAGACAGGATAGGATGGAAACCTGGATTTAAATAATGTTTTCCTCAATGTGAATAATAAGAGAACAAACAAACAAATATAATTTAACATCGATGGGTTTTTCCAGTGTGTCTGAAGCACCGTTCCAGTTACCGGATCGGGAGAACAAATTACATATTCTGGCCGAGTTTCCCATATCAATATGCACGGTGGTGTGCGATGAGCTTTCCTACTAACTCACCCCTCGTTCTTTCATGTTATACCAGAGCACGGATCCAACGGTGCCGGCTGCATATAAAATTTATGAAAGTATTTAGAAAATTCCAGAAGACAAACATAGTAACCTCGGTAGTTGCTTAGGCTCTAAGACAACTAAACTTGTTTGTGGAAAAGTTTGCACGACCTTGTCATTTGTTTGGAAAGTATATTTGACAGCTGTTGCATTTCGAACATCATTTTTAAATATTCTTATGGATGTATGGTACCTGTAATAATAATTGCTAATTGCTAATTCCCTGTTAAATTCAGATAAATCAGATATATGAAATTAGATAAAATAAGCAATATAGTTTTTGATTCTTTCTTATTTTGCCCAATATTTCATTTCAAGCACCTTCCACACCTAAAAACCCTTGACTTCCACGTTCACCTTTTCTCCCATACATTGTTGCAATTTAACTTTCCAATCTCCTTCTCCCCACTTTGAGATTTTCGTCTGTTATTTTTAATTTTTCTAATTTCTTTTTTAGGTTCTTGTCTTCGACCTTTTTAATATTTTTCTCCGTTTTTCTTTGCCATCGTCATTATTTTTTTAAATATTTTCTCCAATAATTCTTTTATGTTTTCGTTTTTCTCCACATCGTTTTCTACTTTATTCACCATACTTTGCTTTTTTCAGTTCGGCTTTACTCTTTTTATCTTCTTTTGACCAATCCAGGAGTCAATTTCCTTTAATCGTAATTACTTTATCTGTTCCTATTTCTGATTACTTTCGCAGGTTCCTTCTTTTCTACTATTTGATTACTTCATTCTATCATACTCCAATTTGATTCCTATTTATCTGAAGACATTTCTCGTTCACTCTCTTCAATTTTACTTTCCGTGGTTCCTTTTCTTTTCCGCTTTCTCCATAATTGTTTTAGGTTTACATCCTATTTTTATTCTTTTCGTCGTTGTCTTGTATTTAAGAGGTTAGATAATATTTTAGCTTAAAAGAAGAAACTCTAAAAAAAGATTACAATATATTTTGGCCACGGGCAGAGAAGAGGTAATGTCCGATTAACAGAAATTTGTATTTAAAGGGTACCTTTCATTTCTACTTTAAATAGAAAAGTCCAAGTAGTCTACTGTTACGGTAATAGTTATATTTTGTTTGTTTTTATTTGTTTAAATTCTAGAGTGATACTAGTTTTGATTTTTTAATGTAATGTGGGTTATATTTATGTTTCGTAAAATGACTTATTAATTTAATAAATGAATTATATGTATATAATTTAGTTTTTGTTTTAGTTTCATCTTTGCTATTATTATAAACAATTAGCTGAATGTTCAAACGCAGATTTCTGTTACGAAGGCTTTGTTCATTTACGTCATAGTGCATTTCGTTAATATTTATATTTCTTCAATAGAAAATTACGTATAAGATATAATATGTCTCCAGAATAATGGAGTTTTAAATTTTAGTCGTACCTGACCTACCGTACGAAAATTTTCATTCCGGATAAATCCTTTCTCGGTAAAATTCGTGTTTCAATCATAGTGGCAATTAATCATTAAACGCGCCATACATTTACGAAATACGGGTTTCACATTGACTAAATTTCACCTGTTGTGCATGCATAAACAGAATCTCCTAATAATTTAATAGTACTTAATTATAAACTAGCTTGCTGCCTTAATTTTAATAGTTAAATATTGTACTACGTACCTTACTACATCGTTACATAAAATACGTTTCTCGTCTTAAACTGTGGATAAACTAAACAATGAAGTTTAAATACCTGAAGGGTAATTTGTTGATTCTACTGTAATTTCACTAATTGAACTCCATTTTAAGAGACAAACAGTTTACCATTTCTGAAGTCACTTCCCTTTAATGCATTCAAATATTGCATATTATAGCTTTTAAAAAAACTCTTAATTTTATTTTTACAGTGGAAAAACTTTAATTAATTCTTGGCCCGTAGGTACTGTTATTTTTAAAATTGATGATAATCTCGCAAAGATGAAACGCTGGATGGAGAATCTGATGGCACCGTTCCGTAGAGCTGAAAACATTGCAATGAGACTTTAAACTAAAATATTTAAATTAACTAAGTAAAAGAAAATGCAGAATTTTGATTTTCTTTAAATATTTCACAAACCAGAAGGGATATTGTACATATGTACAACTGTACATTTCTTGGTAACGTACTACTGGACACTTCATCAGGCACTTTGCCACAATTTGACCATCATCGTATCATTTAAGGGTTAGGAGATCCCAATTGCACACATAAAATTAGAATCATCACTGTAGCAACAATCAAGTGATTAATTGTTAATAGTATTCTAACTAAAAATAAATTTGTTATAAAGCGAAAGCTGTTTGATGAAGTAACGATATTGTCACGTAATTTGAACTCAAAACAACTCCAAACAATTCAATATCTACTGCTTAACCTTTTACAACATTATTACAATTACTTTTTCACTTTTTACTACTCTTCTCAACACTATTTCACTTCTCTTCGCTTGTACTCGTAACTGCTCATTGTGCTGCCGGGTCCTCTTATTTATAGATTCGGGCCGATTCTTAAATGTTCTCTTCTACAATCCCATAGGTTTTTTGTTAAACAGTTGACAATCGACATCTCACCATACATGCCTTATTGTATGATGAGTTGCCTAACGTCATGCTGCCATTGCTTTTTTTGCTTTATTTTTATTAAAAAATCTCGAATAATTTAAACGACAGGACAATTAGTAAATTACGTTTGCTGTTTATTAGATAAAAGGATAATGTTGCTTCACAGTTGCAACTATTGACTACTATTAAAATACTATTGTAACGAATTTTCTAGTTAAAGTATTTATTTAAACAATTATTTATTTAACACTATTTATAACACTTAAACACTAACTTAGAACTACCATTTATATCACAACAATTCACTTATTTATATAACAATTTATTTATATCACTTTGTCTATTATCGGTTTTAATTCGCGCACTGATGCTTTCTTCAACTAACTGTTTTCTCGGTCCAAAGATGATCACTATATATACACCTTTAGAACTTTCTAGACAATTCGAAAAAGAAATCCTGACGATTCTCGAATGATGAGTAATAATTAGAAAGTCCTCGATTATTCCAGAATTGAACTTGTTACTTGTCGCCGGAGAATGATTTACATCTTGTAAGTTGATAACACGAAAAGTACCGTGTGCGGTGTTTACGCCATAAGCATGTTAGCGATAACAAGTACATGCCACAAATTGTTATCGCACACACGTACTGTGTCACTGGTCGCTACACTACCCCCTCCTTAAGGGTGATTCGCCCGGATCACATTCTGCCGTTCCTTCAGAGGATCATGCCGGTACTTGCAGGTGGATCCTCGTCGTGGATTTCCGGCGCACACCAAGATTTCTATACCAGTGTATCGGAACAAAACCTCCAGCATGTTTCTGACCACCCTCCAATCCAGCTCATCGAGTCCACATCCGATCCTCGGTATTGCTAGCTTCAGGATGTTAGCGTGTAGCAATTGCTCTCTTAGTTCTATAAGAGAGTCCCATAAGGAGTGGTAGGTAGGCTTCTCCGACGACTTGCTTTTGGTGACTAGATAGAAGATGGATTGGGTCCCATCGAGTAACTGCAACACGTTTCTTCCATCTTTGGCCTGGTCGAGTAACATCGGTAGTCGCCCACACTTCTTTCGAAAGACCGTGGCAATCCCACGGCTCATGTCCAAATCCCTTGCCACACAATGGGCCAGCGAGTATTCCTTCGGGACGGCGAATAAGTCCTGCTGAACTTCGGTGGTGACTCCAAATCGGGCTTTACGGTGTAAGCTCTGTTCGGCCATGAACTCTTCGTACTGGGGCTCTGGCGATCGAGTCTGCACAACTCTAACTCGAACTTCTTCGTAGTTGTCCCCAGCATATGGAGCCAGCCGATTGAAGTGGACCACTCTAGGTTTCCCATTGGGAGTACGTCTAATTCGGTAGATTACGTCGTTGATTCGTTTGACCACTTTATACGGGCCTTCCCAGTCTTGTTGCAGCTTCGGCGAGAGACCCCTTTGACGCTTGGGGTTATAAAGCCACACCAAATCTTCTTCATGGAATCCTCCCTCAGTGGCCTTAATGTCATATGCGTCCTTCATCCGGTCACTGGCTATCTGCATATGGGAACGTATCTCGTCATGGATGTCGTCCAATCGTCTTCGAAGTTCACTGACGTAATCTTCTCCCGCCACGTCTTCGCCAGGTTTGCACCCGAACTTTAAGTCGCATGGTAGTCGCAACTCTCGGCCAAACAGTACCGTTGCTGGTGTTTGTCCAGTGGTTTCATGTATGGAAGATCGGTATGCCAAAAGGAACAATGGCAGATAACGATCCCAGTCTCGCTGATGTTTGGAGACCATTTTAGACAGGTACTTGTTGATGGTCCTGTTCATTCGTTCTACCATGCCGTCTGATTGGGGGTGTAGGGCTGTAGTACGAGTTTTGTGAATGCCCAATATCTTACAGATGTCCTGAAAAATGGCTGACTCGAAATTTCGTCCTTGGTCGGAATGCAGCTCCAGTGGTGCTCCGAATCGGCTGATTAATTCTTTAACGAGCGTTTCCGCCACTGTAGTTGCCGTCTGGTTTGGAAGGGCGTACGCCTCAACCCATTTCGTAAAGTAGTCCATTGCCACTACGATGTACTTATTCCCATCTTCAGATTCTGGGAATGGTCCGGCAACGTCTATGGCAATTCTCTCGAATGGACTGCCGACGTTATACTGCCGCATCGGAGCACGCGGTCGCTTGTGAGGTCACTTACTGGCGGCGCACGTCGTGCACTTTCTGCACCAGTCTTCCACGTCCTTCTTGCAGTTGACCCAGTAAAATCGTTCTCGTACTTTGCCAAGGGTCTTCTTTACGCCAAAATGTCCTCCCGAAGGGTCATCATGGAGGCACTGCAGAACTTCTTTTACCAAGCTTCTCGGTATAACCAGCTGACGTCTGCTTTCGGTGCCATCTTGATCCTCCACCACGCGCCTCAGGAGACCATCTTCTCCTTCAATGGAATCCTATTGGGCCCACAACGATTTTACTTCTGTTGACTTGGCAGCCACTTCCTGCCAGGTTGGTCTTCTGCCTTCTTTCTTCCAGTCCAGGAACATTTTTAGGAGCACGTCGGAATGTTGTTCTGCCTTAATGTTGTCGGGCTGCCACTATTCGTCCAGGATAGTTATTCTCCTTACCTTCGACGCGTTGACAGTGTTTACAATTATCCAGGCAAGGTCTTCTGGATAAGGCGTCGGCGTTTTTATGGCTACTTCCCGCTCGGTGTTCTATGTCAAAGTCGTACTCTTGCAGCTTCCCTATCCATCTGGCTACTTGGCCTTCGGGGTTCTTAAAATTCAGCAGCCATTTCAACGCGGCATGGTCGGTTCGTAGCAAGAACTTTCTGCCGTAGAGGTATTTGTAGAAGTGCTCCACGCTTTTTACTACAGCTAACAATTCGCGCCTGGTTACGCAGTAATTCCGTTCTGGTTTGGATAGAGTTCTGCTAAAGTAGCCAATTACTTTTCTTCACCATTCTGTATTTGTGACAGGACCGCGCCAATTCCAATGTTACTAGCGTCGGTGTTCAGGACAAACTTTCCAGTTGGTAGGGGATAGCTCAATACAGGTGTAGACGAGAAGGTTTTCTTTAGTTCTTCAAAGGCAGCTTGGCAGTCTTGCTCCCAACAAAATGGTCTACTCTCTTCTGTGAGTCGTGTCAAAGGCTTAGCGATTTTTGCAAATCCAGGAACAAAACGTCTGTAGTAGGTGCAGAGTGCAAGGAAGCTTCTGACTTGATGGACGTCAGCAGGTACAGGCCCTACTCTTGCACGGCCTTGATTTTCTGTGGGTCGACTGAAACGCCGTCTCCGGATACTACATGCCCCAGGTAGTTGACGGTCTCTTGGAATAGCTGACATTTCTTGGGGCTCAGTTTTAGGTGGACATCACGAAGTCTTCGGAAAACTTCCTCCAAATTTTTCAGATGATCGGTGAAGTCCTTCCCGACTACGATGATGTCGTCGAGGTATACCAGGCAAGTCTTCCCAATTAAGCCAACCAAGACTGTTTCCATCAGTCGCTCAAAGGTGGCTGGTGCGTTGCACAACCCGAACGGCATCACCTTGAACTGCCACAGCCCCGTTCCAATGGAAAACGCTGTCTTCTCTTTGGCATCTCTGTCCAAAGCCACTTGCCAGTATCCGCTCTTGAGGTCTAAGGTGGAAAATATCGTCGACCCTGACAGTGTATCCAGGGTGTCATCGATTCGTGGTAATGGGTAGCTGTCTTTCTTCGTCACATTGTTTAATTGGCGGTAGTCCACACAGAAGCGTGTCGAGCCATCCTTTTTCTTGACCAGAACTACCGGCGATGTCCAGGGGCTAGTGGATGGTTCTATTACCCCGTCCCTTTGCATTTCGCTTATGGTGTTTTCAGCTTCTTCTCTCTTGGCCAGTGGTAGTCTCCTGGGTCGCTGACGGATGGGTTGGGCTTCGCCAGTATTTATTTTGTGCAGGACGGCGTTGGTTCGTCCCTTCTTGCCACCTTCTACTTCAAAGACGTCTTGGTATTCTTTTAGTAATCCTTCTATCTGGCGTCGTTGGTTAAGATTACATTTGCCTCCTGCTTCCTGGCGCAATTTCGTCAAGGCTTCTGGTAGGCGTTGCGCGTCTTCCGTTCTTGTTTGTAGCTTTTTGATTTGAGATGTTACAGTGTCCTGAGTAGTTAGCTTGAAGTCTTCTCCGTTTAAACTCACGACTTTTTTTTGGAAACTCAGGCAAAAGTCGTATTTCCGAAGCACGTCCAAGCCCAGAATGACGTTGTCTTCAATTTCGGCTACAAGAGCGCAGTGTCGGAAGGAGGTCTTTCCTATGCGGATCTTGACGTAGCTTTCTCCGGTGGCCGTACGTAGCTTCCATTGAGTCGGTTGAAGCTTACTTGTAGTCATCACGTTGGCTCGTATAATTGTCCTGCTCGCTCCGGTATCCAATAGAAACGAACACCGCTTCCCATTTATGTGTCCCGTAAGAAAAAGGCTATCAGCTCTGTCTTTCATGGTTTTTGTTAGTGCAACTAGACCGGGGGCTTCTTGCTCCGGGATCGACGTTTGCCCCGCCGCGCCGACCCTGACTAGTTTTCCTGTACGCGGGGCTTATCTTCTTGAGAAGCAGATCTCTCACTCTTGCAGCTGCTTCTCACGTGGCCTAGCTTACCACAGTTCCAGCACCTGATTTGTCTGGGCTTCTTTTCTACTTTGGTCGTTACTCGGCGGATCATCTCTTCCAGTCTATCCAGTCTATCGTCCCGACCGGCTGACTCTTCTTTTAATTCTCGCACTCGACATTGTCGTTGCGACGCCTGTTTGACGACGTCGTATTCCAGTGCGCGGGCCAATGTGTCAACCAAAGTCCTCGGCCGGTCCAGTCGGAGTCGCTGTTGTATTTCGTCGTCTTTTAGTCCGTCAATAAACGCGTCGACGGCCAATCTTTCCAGGGTATCGTCGGCCGTACCCGGATGGGCGAGCCGAACTAACCGTGCGATATCCGCCTCGTATTCCTGAAGACTTTCTCCTGTCTTCTGTCGTCGGTTCTTTAACTGCACATGGTACACAGCCGTCAGATGTGCTTGACCGTATCGCATCTCTAATCTTTTTACTAGCCGATGGTAGTGTAGTAGTTCTTCCGGTGGTAACGTGTTCAGAATTTCGCCAGCACCATCACGCAGAGCAAGGGCAAAGGAGGAAGCTTTTTCTTCTAGCGTCCATTTGTAAGCTTTCGCGGCCACTTCGAATTGCGTCAGAAACGTGGTCCATGATGTTTTACCGTCGAACGTAGGTAGCTTCATGTGCACTTTGGAGATGACCTGTTCACGTCGGGGATTTCTTTGCCGTCAACCACGCTATGCCTCTTTTCCGTAAGTTGGTGACTGGTTTCTCGTTTTTCCGGATTCAGAACCATTTCTTCCAGTTGGGCTAATCTTTTGTTGATTTTTTCTTGTTCAACCTTTACTCCTTTTAATTATTCTCTTGTTTCTTCTTCGAGTTCTTCTTTCAAACTTTCTTCGAATGTTTCTAATTGTTCTTTCAGGACTTTTGAATTTTCATTTAATTTTTCTTCCATATTCTTTGAATTTTCATTTAATTCATTTAATTTCTTTTCCAATTTCTTTTCAAATTCGTCCTCAAATTCAAACGTGCTGGGATCGAAGCCTTCTTGTATCAAAGCCTCCTCGAGCCGCTTCTGTAAGATGTTCTTGGTACCAGATGTATCTTCGTCTCGCTCTTCGAGTTCGCTTTTCAATTCGGCGACTTTTAACTCGAACAATTTTTTCGGCATTTTTATTTATTTTGTATTTTTATTAAACTAGAAAATTCTCTGGAGGTCGATTCGCAGACCCCACACCTGACACCAATTGTAACGAATTTTCTAGTTAAAGTATTTATTTAAACAATTATTTATTTAACACTATTTATAACACTTAAACACTAACTTAGAACTACCATTTATATCACAACAATTCACTTATTTATATAACAATTTATTTATATCACTTTGTCTATTATCGGTTTTAATTCGCGCACTGATGCTTTCTTCAACTAACTGTCTCTCGGTCCAAAGATGATTACTATATATACACCTTTGGAACTTTCTAGACAATTCGAAAAGGAAATCCTGACGATTCTCGAATGATGAGTAATAATTAGAAAGTCCTCGATAATTCCAGAATTGAACTTGTTACTTGTCGCCGGAGAATGATTTACATCTTGTAAGTTGATAACACGAAAAGTACCGTGTGCGGTGTTTACACCATAAACATGTTAGCGATAACAAGTACAAGCCACAAATTGTTATCGCACACACGTACTGTGTCACTGGTCGCTACACTATTTATAAATATTGTTGATTTAATTATTATTACATATTTATGCACCTGCACCGCTTTTATAGGTCAAATAGTAATGGCTGATCGTATGCTTCGAATGACTTATAATAACTGAATGAGAATGTGATAGGCTTTGTTACACTTTATTTACTACATAACCGCGTTGGTTCGAGAAAGTTCTGGTTCTGGCTAGTAGTATTCCGATCATTTCGAGATAACAGTAATTGCATATAAAAAGGCTAGCGGCGCAACCGCGAGTCAGTCTGCATAGGAATGGCGAAATATATTGTGAAATAAAGTAACACCCGTGCAGAACGGTATTTTGATTTGACTTACTGTTTTTATGTGTGATTTATTAGTATGGAAAGGAAGCGAAAAGTAGACAGCGAATGCAGAACGTTCAAAGATAAATGGAACTCAGTACTTTGTGATTGAGTCCAGGCTCTATGTTTAATTTGTAATGAAACCATAGCTGTTCTCAAATAGGTATAATATTAAACGACACTATGAATCGAAATATCTTCAAAATAACTCCAAATATACAGCAAGTTTGCGGACGGAAAAAGCTTTGTTTACCAAAGCCAATACTAAACAAGAGTCTGCAATTCGCACCAGCTTTCGTGTCGTGTAGTTCTTGAAATCGAAAAACGTGTAAAACCATTCACCGACGAAGAAATGAGAAAATATTGCTTGATTGCAGTAGCCAAAGAAATATGCCCCGAAAAGGTAAATTAATTTAAAAGTGTCAGTTTGTCAGCAAACACCGTGGCTCAGAGGGTGCAAGACATCGCAGCAAATATATCATCTCAACTGTCTGACAAAAATGGACATCTTGAGTTGGTTTCATATATCCTTGGATGAATCAACGAATGTGTCAGATACTGCTTAGGTGTTAATGTTTATTGGAAGAGTAGATAAAAGCTATGAAGTGTATGAAGAAATGAAGAACTTCTTGATATTGATAGTATTCGCGGTACGATAAGTGGGCCAGATATTTTTATGTTAAATTCATGTTGAAAATGCCATTATTAAAAGAACCTTCGATGAAAAACTTGAAATCTATTACAATTAATGGAGGCAAAAATATGTGTGGTAAAAATAAAGGAGTGATTGCACTTATGTCAAAGGCTGCAGAAAATGGTGGTGGTTCAAAACCATCAGTCTTACATTGTATAATTCATCAACAGTCCTTGTGCGGAAAATGTTTGGATATGTCTGAAGTTCTAAATCAGTTATTAACTTCATCAGATCCATTGGGCTAAATCACCGATAATTCCGCGAGTTTATTGAAGATTAAAAACCCGGGGAAATTTTAATATTAAGAAAATCAAAACACTTGGTATTTTTGTTCCACAATTTTTATTAACACTAACAATATTGTTTCGGCAGTTATGCCATTCTCAAAGTGAATGTATATTAAGGTATTACAAAAGTATTTATAAGGGGTTGAAGACTATTATAATTCTACAACTTAAATACTAACATAAAATTACAGAGTATGTTACCGGTCTGTCACCACTGCTAACTTTAATAACGGGGAAATCCCAAATTCGGTTTGGTCATTTGTTACCTGTTTTTGTTGTGTTACGGCTTTTGATATTTTAAAATTAACAAGATTCAATGATAACATTAATATTGACATTTATCATAAACCAACGGCCACAGACACATTGATACCATCGAATTCAAGGCAGTCACATAAAATAAAATTGAGTTCCTTTTATTCTTTTATACACAGGTTGTTGAATTTACCCTTAACTAAAGAAAACTATGATAAGGAAGTATTAACGATTAAACTTTTGGCCAAAAATAACGGTTATGATATTTCCTTGATAGACGAACTTATACATAAGAAACAGAAAAAGCAGAATCTAAAATCCTTCTACTCTTGTGTCACCACTGAAAAGAAACCTTTCACATACGTAAACTATGTGCCTAAGATTACCAACCATATCATCAACAAATTAAAGAAATTAGATGTCACTCCCATCTCTGTAAACAAAACTAATTTAGGCTCTTTATTAGTTAACAATAAAATTGATAAAAAAGATACTCTCGACAAAAATGGTGTGTATCAAATCAAATGTCTGAATTGCCCGTCTATCTATTTAGGTCAAACAGGTCGCTCATTTAAAATACGTTTGAATGAACACAAAAAATCTATTCAAAATTTTAAAAAGAATTCAGGTTTAGCAGATCATTGTATTGATAATAATCATTTCATAGATTGTAATGGTGTAAAACTTATACATAATTGTAATAAAAGTAAACGTTTAAATCTCTTGGAAATTTTAGAAATATCAAAAGCCGTAACACAACAAAAACAGGTAACAAATGACCAAACCGAATTTGGGATTTCCCCGTTATTAAAGTTAGCAGTGGTGACAGACCGGTAACATACTCTGTAATTTTATGTTAGTATTTAAGTTGTAGAATTATAATAGTCTTCAACCCCTTATAAATACTTTTGTAATACCTTAATATACATTCACTTTGAGAATGGCATAACTGCCGAAACAATATTGTTAGTGTTAATAAAAATTGTAGAACAAAAATACCAAGTGTTTTGATTTTATTGAAGATATTGGAGAAAATAAATTACCACATCATACTGCCGTACGCTGGCTTAGTTGTGGAAATATCCTTAAGCGCTTTTTTGATCTTCGACCAGAGATCGATTTTTTTTAAGGAGAAGCATCGCCCTTTTGCCGATTTAGATAGTGAATAGTGAATGGCTGTGAAAGTTAGCATTTTATGTCGATTTGACGAATCATATGAACGAACTGAATTTGAGATTTCAAAGACAAAATCAGCTTCTCCCTGATTTATACACCAATATCAAATCCTTCAGGCAAAAAATAATACTATTTCAATCGCAATTACGTAAAAAATGTTTCACATATTTTAAAACATGTGAAATATTCAGGTACACTAAAGAGACTGAATTTCCCGTCAATTTTGCAATGGAAACTTTGAGTGCTCTTAAGATAAATTTATTATGATACTCGTTTCTCAGACTTTGATGTCATTGGGAATGAAATTAAACTTTTTCAAAATCCTTTTGATTCTGACATTGAAACCCTGGCTTCGGAAGTCCAAATGTTAATTATTGATTTACAGTGCAGTGACATGATTAAAAACAAATATCAAAATTCAACTTTTTTGGAATTTTATGAGTCTTTCACTGGTACAATTTTATAATTTGCATAAATTCACTCGTGGGTTGTTTGTTTTCTGTTTTTGGTACTACTTATTTGTGTGAGAAAACGTTTTCCAAGATGAAGTACACAAAGAATGTTTACATATCTAAATTAACCGATGAGCATCTTAAATCAAGTAAAAATGATAAACAACTACAAACTATTGTAGGTGGAAAATCATAATTACATAAATCTTATTAGTGTTTTTTTGTTTTACTGTGATTAGTGGGATTCATTTCAATTATTTGTTACTTATGAATATGCTCAAGCTTAGATACTTAAGTTAGGTTTTCTGTGTCATCATTTCTGTCGTTAAGCTTTACCTTGCAAATACATAAAACCGAGTAATTATCACTTTGTGTTTTCTTGTTCAACTTATCACAGCAATAGTAACAACAATAAGACATTGGCTTACGCGGGCCGGACTGATGACACTAGTCTTAAACTATCACGGGCCGGATTTGGCCTGCGTGCCGTAGTTTGGAGACTCCTGGTCTAGGAAACTAGACCACACTTTGGCATTTTGTAGAACACCGGTTCGATTCAAGGTTTTCCTGACTTAGTCCTAGTTTTATCTTGGTTTCCTGAAATCATTTATTTAGACAATTACTAAATAAGGACGTCTTCTTTTCTTTATCTTAGCATGGAATAGTTTTTTTTTTTCGGGCTTATTGTCCGTCGTAGATTCTGTCAACGACTATAGCGACCAATATTTGGAAATGATTTTCACAGTATCAGACAAAACATTGGGAATAAAATCCTAAAGGCGACGATAATGAACCCAGAAGGTACTTGTAATGCCGAATGCAAGATACAGCATATCATAAATATTCAGCCAAAGAACTAAAACAATTTTTCAACAGTCTACAAAAGCGCATGTTCGTAAGATATGTATTTGGATCAGAAAATATTGTGACGTGTTCGGTCACAGAAAACACAATTAACAAAACAAAACAACGAGTTTATTTAATTACTAAAATTAATTTTATTACACTACAGTTATGAACAAGTCCGCACAATTTATTTCACTAAAAGTCACTTTTTAATCGCCGTTCCGGTAGATACTATTTATCGCTCTCTATGAACACTATCGCCTCTATGGTTCGCCTGTATCGCCTATCGATCGCTTTGCATCAGCTGTTACTGTAAACTGTCAACTAACTCGGTGTGAGTGTCTCGTCCGCTTTTATAGTCTTCTCAGCCTTTTTCTAGGGTATTCTACAGCCGTCTAGTAATTCAATTGTTTTCCCATTGATTTTTGCTGGTGTTTTCTAGATGTATCAGGAAAGCCGAGAATATTCCTTATGTAATCAGGGAAGATGTTCATTAATTATGCTCACACCAACTTAATTGGCAAGTACTCGTAACACTGCCCCCTTCTTAGAATTGATCGTCCCGATCAATGTCTTGACCTTTGTAAGGCGCCAAGCGGTCCAAGTGTACAACTTTCATCTTGACCTTTGGTCTTCTCTGAATACGGTAGACCACGTCATTCAGTCTTCTGACCACGGTGTAAGGTCCTTCCCAGGCTCGCTGTAGCTTCGGTGAGCGTCCTTTCCGACGGACAGGATTGTAGAGCCACACCTGGTCCCCTTCTCTGAATCCTGTGCTGTTGGCTCTCCGGTCGTACCTGGTCTTCATGCGGTCACTCCCTACTTGGATTTTGTTACGAACGGCTCTATGGATGGTATCGAGTCGTTCCTCTAGCTGTTGTGCGTAGTCGGTAGCTGAAGGTCGCCGATCTTCTGGGTGTCCAAACCGGATGTCCATCGGTAACTTCAGCTCTCTTCCAAATAAAATGCTGGCTGGTGTTCTGCCGGTGGTCTCGTGAACCGCACTTTAGGCCAACAGGAACAAAGGTATATGCTGGTCCCAGTCTGTCTGATGATCGTTAACAACCATTTTCAAATTGGTTTCTAGCGTCGCGTTAAACCGTTCGACCATTCCGTCAGATTGTGGATGTAATGGAGTGGTCCTAGTTTTCTGTACTCCTAGCAGCTCACAGACTTCCCGGAATACTGCGGATTCAAAGTTCCGTCCCTGGTCAGAGTGGATCTCCATCGGAACTCCATACCGGCTGATCCATTGGTTGACCAACATTCCAGCGACCGTAGTAGCTTCTTGGTTTGGGATTGCGTACACTTCGGGCCATTTGCTAAAATAGTCCATCACTACCAAGATGTATTTATTGCCAGCAGCTGTTGTTGGGAATGGTCCTGCTACGTCCAGAGCTATTCTCTCAAATGGGGCACCAACATTGTACTGTTTCATTCGCCCTCGGCTTCCAGTCTGAGGTCCCTTGGCTGACGCACACGTTGGGCACTTCCTACACCAATTTTCGACGTCTCTTCTACACTTTAGCCAATAGAATCGCTCTCGCACCTTCTCCAACGTCTTTGTTACTCCGAAGTGTCCTCCACCAACACCTCCATGGACTTCTGTCAGCACCTCGTTGACTCTGTTCTTCGGGAGAACTACTTGATGTCGAATTTTAGTTCCGTCAGGGCTTTCCCACACTCTTTTTAGTACCCCATTCTCGACGATGAGTGAATCCCATAAGGCCCAATAGCTCTTCGTGATGGTACTCGTACTACTAACATCTGCCCAGGTAGGTCGTGCTGTTCCTGCCTTTTTCCACCGCAGTATCGGTTTAATGTCTTCGTCGTTATCTTGGTCTTTCGCCAGGTCTTTGTTCTGCCAGTGTTCTTCAGGTTCCACCATCGTCTGACAGATCCTTGCCAAGTTGACTGGTTCCTTCTTTTCGGCGGCCATGCAATGTTTGCAGTTCTTCGAGCATGGTCTTCGCGAGAGGGCATCAGCGTTACCATGTTGTTTTCCAGCACGATGCTCGATGCTGAAGTCGTATACTTGTAGCCGCTGTAGCCATCGAGCCAGTTGTCCTTCTGGGTTTTTAAATTGCAGCAGCCATCTCAGGGACGCATGGTCTGTCCTTAGCAGGAATTTTCGTCCGTAGAGATACTATGGAAATGTTCGAGAGTTTTGACGACTGCCAGCAATTCTCTACGGGTCACGCAATAGTTTCGCTCCGGCTTTGACAGTGCCTTACTGAAGTAGCCAATGACTTTTTCTTTTCCTTCCTGCATCTGCGACAGTACACCACCTATTCCTACATTGCTGGCATCCGTATCGACAATGAAGTCTGTGTCGAACTGTGGGTACGTCAGTATTGGGGCTTGAGAAAGGGTAGACTTCAGTGTTTCAAAAGCTTGCTGACATCGTTCTGACCATTGGAAAGAGACACCATCCTCTGTTAACTTGTGGAGCGGTCGAGCTATATCTGCAAATCCCTTTACGAGTCGTCGGTAATAGGAACACAGCCCCAAAAAGCTTCTCAAGTCGTGTTGGTTCTTCGGGACAGGCCAACTTCTCACAGCTTCAGTCTTGTCAGGATCAGTTCTTATTCCTTCTGAGGTGATAACGTGGCCAAGATATTTCACCTCCTTACAAAACAGATGGCATTTCTTGGGACTGAGTTTCAACTTGGCTGCTGAAAGCTTCTTGATCACTTCTTCGACATTCTGGAGGTGGTCTTCGAATGTCTTTCCCAGTACTATCACGTCGTCTAGGTACACCAGACAAACCTTCCAATTCAGCCCTTGTAGCACATTTTCCATAAGTCGCCCGAAGGTGGCGGGAGCGTTACATAGTCCAAATGGCATAACGTTAAAGTGCCACAGCCCGTAACCAGTCGTGAATGCGGTCTTCTGCTTGTCTTGTGGATCCAGTTCAACTTGCCAGTATCCACTCTTCAAATCTAACGTTGAAAACCATTTGGCACCAACCAAGCTGTCAAGGGTGTCGTCGATTCTGGGTAAGGGATAGCTGTCCTTTAAGGTTACGTCGTTGAGCTTCCTGTAGTCAACGCAGAACCTGGTCGATCCATCCTTCTTCCTAACCAACACTATCGGAGAAGCCCAAGCACTTTGTGATGGTTCGATTACCCCCTGCTCTTCCATGTTCTTCACCAGGTTGTTGACTTCTTCTTGCTTAGCCCATGGAACTCTTCTAGATGGTTGTTTAATAGGACGAGCTGATCCCGTGTCTATACGGTGGTATGTCAGATTCGTTCTCCCAAAGTCGTTGTCAGAGAGGGCGAAGACGTTTCGATACTTGCTGAGTAGTTCTTCGAATTTTCTAATTTGTTCGCTGTTAAGGTTTGTGGCCGAACGCTGCACTAAGTCTCGAAGAACGGTTGGAAGTGGTTCGCTCTCTGCCATTGAGGGTTCAGCTTCAACTTCGCACTGGAGGATGGACACCACGGGTTCAAGGACTCCTACTTCCATTCCTTTACACACTTTTTGCTCGAAGTCCTTCAGATTGACCACTCTGACAGATGCGTTCGGCGTCCCAGTTCGAATCAGTGTTCGTCCTATCAGTATGGCTTTCTGTGTCAAATCCGGGTTTTTGGCTTCTACTATCCCCACCAAACCATCCGCACCTTCGCCGTCGATGTTTATTTTGAGAACTACCTCGGATCTAGCAGGTAGTAATCGGTCTTCTGCTACGATGACCTTTCGAAGACCGTACTCTTTGGTGGGGTTTGTCATCACCAACTCTTCCTTGCCGATGCGTAAAATGCCGGAGCCCAAATCCAGATTAATTTTGTTTCGTTCAAGAAGATCCAATCCAATGATCACGTCGTCGGCGACATCGGCTACCAGTGCCCTGTGTCGAAGGCATACTTCTCCCAATCTCAATTCGATGTCGCATTCTCCTCTAATCGGCGCTGTTTCTCCGGTAACCGTGGTCAAACGTAGCTTCCTCTGCAGGGGACGGATTCTCCACTCGTTAACGATGTTCGGCCGGATTATGGTCTTAGAAGCTCCCGTATCGACCACCATTCTAACCTTCTTGTTGTTGATGTGACCTTCGACGAATGAGGACTTGCTTCCGTTTAGTTGGGAAACGACGATTTCTGCTGGGGCTTGGTGGGGAGAAGCCAACTTGCGCCCCTCAAAGTTGGCTGATCTTAGTTTCCCGACTGCTGTCGGTCCGCACGGCGTTCTTCGGCCGGGCAGTCTCGCCGTAAATGTCCGTGCCTTCCACATTCCCAGCACCTTGGTCTTCCTTTGTTTTTGTCACAGTCTCGGGAAAAGTGACCGACCTTCCCGCATTCCCAACATTTGGCCGATTCTCTCTTGTCGTTGATGGTAGTCTTCTTGACAGTTTCGACGCATTCTTTAATCAGCCTTGTGACTTCATTCTTGTATTCGTCGTCTTCAACAGCTGTTTGGCGTACACGCACGTGCCCTTTGGAAGCTTGTTTTGCAGCTTCGAATTCTAAGGCGTGCGCCAGTGCGTCACTCGCAGTCTTGTGGCGGGCCAAACGGAGAACTTGTTGTAAGTCGGTGTCCCTTACACCATCGACGAATGTTTGGACTGCTAGTTGGTCTGCGAAGTCCTGCGGAGCGGTAGGATAGGCCAATCTAACTAGACGTTCCACATCGGCCTCGAACTCCTGTAGATTTTCTGATGTCCTCTGATTGCGACACTTTAGTTGGGTTTGGTACACTTGTTGTAGATGTTTGTCGCCATATCTCATTTCAAGTCGCTCTAGCAGCGCAGAGAAGTCTCGTTGGTGGCGCTCTGGAATACCTTGAAGGACATCCAATGCTTCTCCTCGCAGAGCTATGACCAGCGCCGTTGCTTTCTCAAAATCGTTCCAGTTGTTTGCTTCTGCCGCTGCCTCGAACTGTCGTTTGTATACAGACCAGCAAACTCTTCCGTCGAAAGTCGGTGGTTTAATTCTAATCGTCTTAGCAGTGTCTTCGGACTTTACTTCACTTGCCAGTTTTGTGTTCTCGAACTTCTGTCTCATCTTCTCTACTTCCTTTTGTACTTCTTCTTTCAACTCATCTCTTAGCTTTTCTTGTCGTATCTCCAATTCTTGTCGTACTTCCTGTAACTCTTCTTTTAATCCTTCTTGCTCAATTTTTATTGTCCTTATATCTTCGACCAATTTCTCTTGAACTGCCTTAATTTCTTCTTTGCTTGCTTTAATTTCTTCCTTCATTTCTTCTTGTGCTAATTTCATTTCGTCCTGTCCAGCTTCCATTTTATTCTTCAATTCTTCCTGTCCACATTCCATTCTTTCTTGTCCAGCTTCCATTTTATTCTTCATTTCTTCCTGGCCTGCCTTCATTGCCTTCATCATTTCCATTAAAGCCTTTATTTGTTCTTCCATTATCGCTGATTGTTTTCTTGTTACTGGCATAAGGCTTCAAAATTCTTCTTCACTTCGGATCTCTGCTACGATCTGTCGCACTAACTTTCTTCGGGAATCTTCAATTCCCTTACTATCCCACTCCTGACACCAAATGTGACGTGTTCGGTCACAGAAAACACAATTAACAAAACAAAACAACGAGTTTATTTAATTACTAAAATTAATTTGATTACACTACAGTTATGAACAAGTCCGCACAATTTATTTCACTAAAAGTCACTTTTTAATCGCCGTTCCGGTAGACACTATTTATCGCTCTCTATGAACACTATCGCCTCTATGGTTCGCCTGTATCGCCTATCGATCGCTTTGCATCAGCTGTTACTGTAAACTGTCAACTAACTCGGTGTGAGTGTCTCGTCCGCTTTTATAGTCTTCTCAGCCTTTTTCTAGGGTATTCTACAGCCGTCTAGTAATTCAATTGTTTTCCCATTGATTTTTGCTGGTGTTTTCTAGATGTATCAGGAAAGCCGAGAATATTCCTTATGTAATCAGGGAAGATGTTCATTAATTATGCTCACACCAACTTAATTGGCAAGTACTCGTAACAATATAAATGAGAAACCGGCATTATTTATGTTTCAGATTAATCGGCAACAAAAATAATAAATCGATCTAAAGAAACTTGTTATTATGATAATTTAATAATGATTATTAAAAAGTCCAGGGCCATGTATAGTAAATAAATTCTTGAAAAATAGTCGTTAAATTATGGAATAGCTACTGTTACATAATGAGGGTGATATGTGACACTAACCTGTCGGCCAGTGTTCGATCTCAATAACCTGATAATGCCTTTCGATCGTATAAAAAATCAATAGACAATATACAACGTTATCATTTCTTACTGTATTGATTAGCGTTAAGTATTACTGTGCTCATCATTTTTATTATGTAATTAACGTATTTTAAAAAAAGAATATTGTTTTACATATAAAGAACTTGTTTGTTAATATAACGTTTGTTGACTACATTATAAAGAATATACAACGAAAATAATTTCATGTATATTTTTTTATGGATTTATAAGACAATTCTTTTTTTAATGTTAAAAATTTATTGAAATTAGAACGTTCTTATTAGTACTAAAATCAGAAGAATAGGAAAGAAAATCCCGTTTAAAAATAACATATTATAAGCATAATTTGCAGTGCCCTTGAACATAATGTAGTTTTCCAAATACTTACAGGATACAGCAATTTAGAGAATAACGTATTTAAAAGTAATCGCTCTGGCCACACAATGCACTGAAACGTACATTGTGGAATAACAATTACTTATTAATATAATATATAATACTTAATTAAAAATTCGGGAACATTATTATATAGTTATTGTAATTATGACACCGATATAGTATAGCGTTAAGATTACAGGTCCATTATTTGTTATACTACTGAAGAAAGTAATTTTCCAAAGATTAGTAGTTTTCTATTGATCATTTCTTTGCGTGTTCACAGAATCACATAAGCCATAAACATTTCATAAAAAGCAACATAATATTATAACTTAGGTGTGTCGATAATGGATTAGGGTGCGTATTATAGCGCACGCTGCTCTTTTTCAATTAAAATCCAAATTTTAATAAGTTCAATAACCTTAATTAACGCAAAATTTTGCAATAAATAGCCGATCGACGAACTCGCGTATTACTATGTATATTTATCTGTATTAGATAATGTGTTTATATTACTCTTGTCATATTTTCCAACAAATTAAAAGGCATTGTTTTAAATATGAATTAAATACATAAAATTAGTTAATTCAAAATAATGTTCACTGTAGCTTAATTATTTATTATATCAATTTTGCTCTAAATTCTCCATTCCATAGAGATTTAAACACATAAATATTACATTTAGTGATATACAATTATGACTATATTTTCATATATCATTCTAAAGGTATGCACTGTAATTAATACAAGTTTATTTAAACGGGATGATTAAAATATAGAGAAGGCGTTTTTGTTAAAAGAAACATAAACAGTATCCATACACAGGACTTATATGACATGAATTTCATTTCAATTTTCAATTAGTCGCCTCATTTTTTCCTTTGCACCTCTAGGTGTAACAATAGGTAGGTTTCACAGTTCCTTAGTAGTGAAAATAGATACATTCACTGAACGATTACAAATTAACTGGATATGGTTGAATCAATAATATTCCTCTATAGGAAGTCCTGTTATTTCCTCGGAGATCACCACGCACAACAACAAGAAAGTTGGCCCTTCGTTTCACTGAAAGACTGTAAATGATTTTTAAGTTTAAGACAATATACAACGTTGAAAATCAACTTTGTGGTAAATCCAAAAAATTAATTTAACAAAATTCATTAACTTACCAACATTTACAATCAAAGAAATTATTTATTTTCATGAATTATTATTATATTAAGTATGTAGTAACGAAAGCAATAATTAAATTTAGCGTTAGTCCCTTTATATGTAATGAGCTGTGACTCCAATTTAACTAGTAGGTACTCTCAATGAAATATAACATAGTCTCGTATACCTCTTAATTGATACATTTTTAAAAGTATTCTGAAATGCTCTTGCAGTTCTCTCTTGGAAAAGCTTTTGCGTATTTCATTCCTACCGATGTTAGCGGGTGAACAGTTACTGCAACCAACACTTGTGCAAAGTTGGAGGGTAATGCTTTCTTCGGCCTTTGTTAGAAATCGTGCAAGTGGTGGTTGAGTGGAGAAATATGAGATAGAACAGAAATGAATGATTATTTATATATATTTTAATAGTATTACTGCCCCTGCATTTGCCTAAATAATCCAAGGCAGTCGCAGGAAACTTGGAATCGAACCGGTGAACTCCCTAATGCTATATACTATGACCTAGACGACTAGACCTATTGGGTTGTAATAACGAAACATGTGACACTTAGGAGCCAGTGATCAAGTATAGTGAAAGAGAGGGGAGTTGTATTATATATCTACTGTTTAGAGATGAAAAGGATGATCGATCGGGAAGAGAAGACAGGAGTTGATTGAAATAGAAACAACAAAATTCCGTCATCTTCCTGTTATCATTTGTTGTTTCCATTAAACAAAAGACGCTTAAATATAATTTGTGTCTTCTTTAATAGAATAACTGATATTACCAGCTACAATCCACCACCTCAGCGTATGTTTTCGTGACACCTAGTCACGTTAAACATTTTCATTATATTTAACTTTCTTAATTTATTCAATTGGCATTGTAAACTATTCATATAAGTAATAATTTTATTTCTCATAAAATTACATTTGTCAACATTAACTAAAACTTCGGTTACAAATAAAATCTTGAAGGACTTAACGATATAATTAATCATGAGACCCTGGAAATGGGTATGTGACCACCTTGTACCAAGTTATAATTTCTCTAGGTTACTTCATCTATTTAATTTTGCACTACATTTTTTCAATAACTCTGCTTTTCTTGATCTCTTGGGATTAAAGTAGTAATCGTACCTAATTGTTTAACCACTAAGGTATACGTTTGCGGTGAACTATTGATTTAGCCTCAGGTGTTTCTAAAATTTCTTTCCTTATTAACTCCCTATCCGCAATGGAACAAAAAGAGGGAATATCGCTAGGGCAAACTTCCCTCAACGATAACGTTTCCTAGCAGATGCAATCCCCAAATGCAAACAACTCGAATATAATGTATTATGTATATTTTATCCAGGCACATAAGAATGTCAACCCGGAGCCTCATATCGTGTTCTCTATTCATAGAAGTGCAGTATTTTGTGCCTTTAAATGTGAGAAGACGTTTCCGATTTGATTGGATTAGTTTTCTATTGTTCGTCTTCTGAATATGAAAATTAAATTTGTTTGTTGTGACCACCAGAACATTTGCTTTCAATGACAGCAGGTGATGGTGGATGTTTTATCGTAAGCTCTGAAACACCTAACTGTAAATCTGTCAGTGACAAAGAACAGGCATGTTTGGAGAACTCCTTCAGCTTAAAACTAAGTGGTGGTAAGAACTTGACAGAAAGGCTATCTTACTGTCCTAGTAGCCAGCTAGCTGATATCTGAATATTTTTCTGCTCTAATCAAGAATTATAAGTATCTAGTTTATATCATATTGTCTATCATTTTACTCTCCATTTTCCATTCCTGCTATTGCATACTATTTATCGACGAATCCATAAAAGCTTTTTCCTTTTCCTGATCTTACCCATTTTCTAAGCCAATTTATAGAATTTTTTCTGGAACTGCAACAAGAACTCTTAAATAATATCACAGCTTTGAAATACGCCTAGCAACTAGCAACATCCTGAAGAATAAAAGTTGTCGGTTTAAAATATTCATATCCGGCTCACATCGCATCACGTCTTGATTTAAATTCTCACGATACCGTATATTAGACTGACATTGTAACGTGTTATTGCACAACTTCCACGAAGTATGTCGTAAAGCGGCGTTACTGTATGTCTAGCATCCCTGCAAGCTTAATCTAAAAGTTAGGAAAACATGTTTTTCGAGCCACCGCCACCACTACGGATGCTTGGCGAGAAGGTCTTTGTTAACGTAAGGAGTTGCTAACGTTTAGTGCTGCTTATTAAAATTTCAGCTTGGCGTACATTAATCTCAAATTAAGCAATTATATTACCGACGAAGCTGAACCCAATTTGGGGGAAACCGCGCAATATATTTATCTTATTTCATCGTAAAGATGCTCGCGAGATTTATGTAACTTCATTATACATTAAAATGCCGAGTTGCTTTGAACGAATTAAACCTACTTGTTTTAATTATTTCAATGTTTAGTGTAAGAATCTTGAAAGCTTTAATACTTCTCTGGAAACAGTGTAAAATAATTTCAAAAAACATAAGTAGTGCTTAGTATCTTCTCTAACATCTTTTGGGTCGTTCTTTCATTGTACAAGTATTTTAAACGTCCTATAGGTTTAAATACACTTCGTCTGTATACAAACTTAAGTTAAATTTTTATTTATGAAGTGATTACACTATTAGCATGATATATTTTTATATTTGATTCAAAATAATAGAATTATACTCTTAAGTTGCTTAATCCTACATATGAATGAATGTAGAAGTAGCTAGTATTGATCGACAGTTTAAAAAACTAAAGGTGAAGCTGAAATAGGTAAATTTAGGAAATTCTATGGAAATATAATAATTCTGTAAAAAGTTCAGTAATTGGAATAGCCAAATCTTGCAGAAAACTAAAATTAAATATTTGGTTTTATTGATTATGTAGCGTTTGTGATGGTCCCGCCTCATTCTGTAATCAATGATCAATCCTAGGTATTTGCAGTTATCTACTCTCTGTATTTCTCTATTGTTTATTTGAATTTCAAAATTCTGTCGATGTAGTTACCAAAAGTAATGTAATTGGTTTTTCCAATGTTCAAACTCAGTTTGTTTGCTTTTAACCATTTGTGTAATAATTCCAGTTCAGCATTAAAGCTTCTTTCCACTTCGTTCTATGTATCTGCAGCAACCATCACAACCGTATCATCAGCATATGAAATTATATTGTTTCTTAGCATATCATTTATATGTATATATATAATATAAAGAGTAGTGGACCTAATATAGTGTCTTGCGGGACTTCTGTACTCACTTTCAAAAAAGAACTATAATTGTCCTGTATTTTTACTCTTTGCATTCTATTGTCCAGGTAGTTATGTAGTAATTTGTATGCATTCCTTCGTATGCTATAGTTGTATAAAGTTAGCAGTATTTTATTATTAACTGTATCAAAGGTTTTAGCTAGGTCTAAAAAAGCGATGACATAATATTTTTTTTGTTTAAGCTTTAATTGTTAATTATTAAGTGAGAAAGGGTTTAAGTATTGTACCTCCATTTGGAGAAATTACTGAAATTTCTTCTTTCTTTTGCGAAATTTCCCCTATTAGTCCGGTCAATTTAGACATTCGAAGCTACATAAATTCCCACCAAGCTGAAAATCAGTAAGATTGTTTAAAATATGATTAAAAATAAAATTTAAAAACTCCCCATCTTTCCCCTGTATTGAAAAAATTTATTCAAGGTCAAAGGTCAAAAAAATTACTTTTTCGCGATTTTCAGCAAAACGGTAAGTTTTATCATAAATATACTTCAGACAAAAATTGTAGATCATAAAATTATCTATAAAATATGTATGAATATTTTTTTTCCTAAGAGCCACCGTTTCTGAGATATCAGGTAAAATAAAACCCAGTCCCTTATTTTATACGCCAGTGTAACCTCAAGACAACATCTTCTGTCTCCTGTTCAATTCTATGCGTAGCTAGGGTCTTATACCTGCTTTATGTCAATGTGCCCAATAAATGAAATACTGTTAGTCTCAGGGTTGTTAGATTAAGGGGTTTTCCCCAAAAAATTGGGGATTTTTTACTTTGGGGACTTTTTTGGGAATATATTTTTCAGGGTAATTCTTCTGGGGAAAAATTTTCCTCTACAATTCTTTCTCTATTTGCACTAAATATTTTCTAGTTCTTGGGGATTTATTTGTCACATAGCTTATTTTGGGGTATTTTAAAGGGTACCTATTTTATAGATAATTTAATGATCTACAATTTTTGTCTGGGGTAAGTTTATGATAAAACTTACCGTTTTGCTGCAAATCGCGAAAAACTCATTTTTTTGACCTTTAACCTTGAATAAATTGTTTTCCATACAGGGGAAAGATAGGGGACTTTCAAATTTTATTTTTAATCATATATTAAACAATCTCACTGATTTTCAGCTTGGTGGGAATTTAGGTAACTTTACTTTTATTTTTTTGTCTAATTTGACCGGACTATATGATCATAAGTATAAATGCAAAAATAAGAAAAACTTGACTGAATGTCTTGAAGGCTGTAACTATCTGAAAAAATAAAAAAAAGCTGGCACTTATGGTTAAGCCCTACCCTTCTTAGAAGCAACAATAGAAAATATGAAGAACGGAAATATTTACAACTTAAAAACTAATATAAACTAAAATGCACATGCCAAAATAATAATTAAATTTGGAAATACCAAAAACATAATATACCTATAATACAGAAACGTCTTTGAAGTATCGAACACCTATAGATAACTGATCATTTTCCTTACAATAAATAAAAAGGAATGTAAAAATGGTCTGTAAATAGTGTGCTGCATTTACATTAGTTGGTTTTGTGCCTTGTACTTTAATTATTCTTTACGTTGTCGTTAATTCTGTAATAATTAACGTATAACATTCAGTATGCTCTTATGCTATTGAATTAATTAAATTTTCGTTTAAAACATAAGTTCCTTCGTTAGTTTCAAGTTTCACGTTTGTATGGGCAACTCAGCATCGGCCAATAAAGTCCGTTGTCTTTATAAGGCTTCTTCTCTCCCTGATTAAACCACAACCACAGGATCCTAATAACCAGGACAATAATGATTCCCAGCTGTGCCAGGTCGCAACCATTTTCTTGCTTTTTCAGACGGAGCTATGACATTATTAAACTTTGAACAGCCGCTAATTGTCGGTTCGGCTGTAAAATCTTCCCTTCTGGGTAATATTGCCACCACAAAATTGTTTTCACCTTGCTTTATTAAAAGTTAAAACTCCTACGCAGCGGGTTCGTACAATAAAGAAGCCGTTGGTATCAGTGTTAGTCGGATAACGACGTTCTGTAAAATTAAACAGCCTAATGACGAAATCTAAACACACGAAAAACACCGTCATAATATGACACGATACGGCGTGATTTACGTGCAAACATTTAAAGGCAAAATGATAGTGTAGCACGACAGTAGAATTCAAAAATATAATAAACAGGATATTTAACTTAACTTCGCAAAATGTATAATTATTTATTTAACAAGTCACAATCAATATTATTAGAGAAAAAGTGATATTTAGGAAATTAGAGTTATGAAAGAATATATATAAAGAGAGTTAATTATTGATGACGATTTACATAAACTGTTAATTTGTTAACAATATATCATTTTCTTATTAAAAGTCGTTAAACAATCAAAGTTAATAATTATTTTTAAAAATACAAAACAAATCTAGCAATTAACATGTGCGTGATTTAAAGTTTTCTTATGGATTTCTATTACATTCTACATTCTTTATTTTTGCTGCACTTTTGCAAGGGATGAATTCCAAATTTCATGAGCTGCGAAAAGTATGTGAATGGCATGAAGCGGAGCTTATACTGGAACATTTAGTTGACAAAAGGCGGAGTCCCTGCGCATACCACGATTAAGGCTCGTAAAAATCCGAAACACTTCTAATCTAAAGTGATATTGTGTAGTTTCAGAAAACTCTTGACCTTCAAGAATACTTATGTTGATCTTGTCTTGATTCAGGATTCGCTATCTTTATGCCATTTTATAAGAATCCAATAGGATACATTAAACTTATAAATTTAAATAAACAATTATTAATTGTAATCCTCTTTGATAATGACCGAGAGGTATATGTTAGAGTTCCTAATAAATAATTGTGTGAATTTTTGAATTTTATTATCTTATACCTATTATTACAATGTTTCATAACGAACCTACCGCAAATTCTACCCAAGTTATTAAAAACAATTATATTTCTAATAAAGTGGTACATAACACTTATTCTTTTAATAAAAGCAATTATCAAATATCTGTTCCAACCTAGACATGAGAAATGTAGTGTTATCACAAAATTCTGGACCAAGAGATAAATTTTGACTCAATTTACAGAAAACCAAACAACTATACACTAAAGATAAATAATTCAGCAAGCATATAATGATTCTACCCCTATTACACATGTTTCCAATACGTAGAGTAATTGTAGGATTGATAACAATTTTGATTATAACAGGTAGGGTTTGTAACTATTATGTACATAGATAGATATTGACAGGAAGGTAGGTACCACATCCTGTAAAACGTTAAAACGGCTAATTAACATCATTAGAATGATTGCTTATATTATTTCAAATAATGTACAATCGAAAGTGTAATGATTAAATAGAAGCTACTGAACTTCCAAGTTTCGTGGTTTGTTTAAAATTTATAATAGCGAAACTTTATGAAGCTGGTTTCTATCGAGAATTGCTTAACCTTCACACTGCATTTAAAATTCAAAGTTAATATTTCATTTGAAACTAGATGGTAGCTTTATTCTTCTTAACATTAACATTCGAAACAGGTAAATGCTATTTGTATTGCTCTCATTTCGATGTTATTTAAAGTCTAAGCAAGAGCACTTATTTGCAAATGTTTTCAACAGACATTCTAATTTCTTCATAAGATGGATTGTATTTTACTATTCAACATTTTCCTAATAAAATGAAAAGGAAAAAACTAAAAAACAATTTTGTATGATGTAGGACATTTTCGAAGAATAGTTACAATTACTACTGTATTTCTAACTATCCCACTGACCTCCATATTCAAAGGCATAGGTCGGATAAACAAATTTCTCCAGCCTCCCTAGAAAATAGGATGAAGGTATAAAATTGATGAGGAAAAAAACCCAATTAATGGAGATGTAATATGTAAGGGGTATCTACTTGTATCTACTTTGTACTGTGTTATTTACAATTAAAACCAGTACAACGTACCAGGATAATGAGAAGACTCATATACAAAATACCTGGGGGTTAACAGGGCAAATAACCAAATTATTTTAATAATTACAGTAACTATGAGGTGGATGATACAACTGCTTTCCCCATAACGCGGGCTACCAACCGAGTTCTGAAATTAAATCCACAAGTCGTCATTGAAGTTTCTTTTTTACGTTTGTGGAGATGGGTTGCTCTCCCACGTAAACCTTCCGAGGCCGTACTGGCGTTACAACATGTTTGCGTGCTAGTTGCCCACTACACTTCTTTAGGGTTTAAGAAAATACTAGTCTACTCTTACTTATATTTCAATAATTTTTAATAAATCTTTTTAACAACACGAAAGCTTGACTTCCTTCGGTCGAAAGTCAAAAAATTGAACGATTTCTTATTGAAATATGTACAGTACATTTTAATCAAATTTATTTTACTTAGATCAAAGGTACAATATCATGACAATAGAATAGACTTTGACGTATTTTCTTTCAGCGTATAACTTCAATATACGCCAAGAAGTGATAAACCATTAGGAACAGATTAAACCACCTTTAGTGATAAAAATATTTAAAGGAATTGTCATGTTTTTTAAAAGCAAAAAAGAGCATATAGTACTGCCAGAAAACCTATTTTGTTTTAACCAACTAGAAAAAATTACGAGACGTGTTGTTAAATAAATCATTGAATCTTACACCTTTCCTAAATCCTCGGCAGAAAAATACATTACCTACCTCTTCGAGTTATTTGACTTCCAGATAATCAAGAGACTTAAATTGAGAAAAGTCGTTTGAAAATTTCAATAACACACACATATATCAAACGCTGAACGCCAGAAACTCTAATGTATAGAAAGAGAATTTCATTACAGTGCCAAGCCGTCATCTCTTATTTAATAATATTTCAAGCTTTCAAATGCAGAAACAGAACGCCTGTAACGTGACAGAATGAAGAGCGGAGGATGCCGTATGAATATTTCATTGAGAAAACCATTTATGAGAAGATAAACTCTTTGTATTCTTTTCTTTACACACCCATCCGTTGCAATGTGTTCATACAATGGAAATTAATGATGCAGTAATGTTTATGAAACTTTAAAAGATGGAGCCATTCGAAAAAAGACTGGAAATTATATCCACAACTCGACCGTAGCTCGTAGTATGAATAATAATTGAATGAAATTTTTAAATGGCTCCCTTTACGACAAACAATATTTTATAATTAATTTATGTAAGTATTTCTATCGATATTTACTTTTAGAAGAATGATTGCGTCTCTATCCCCTATTTATAAGCACATCTAACCCTAGATTCCTCATAAAAAACTAGTCAAGCCCGAGGCGGGCCTCGCTTCATTACCCTTCCGTACATGTGACTTAATGACTTCTTTTTATACTTGATATTTAATTATATAATACCTTTTTCTGTCTTAGTTCTTAGGTAGTACTAACCTGAAACCATATTGGATAATGATAGCTAAAGAAAGCTTTGTATACATACTCCTGCTTTGAGTTCAATAATTAAAAATATTGAGCTCAATGCTTGGTTGTTTTATTCACAGCTGGTAAATTACATTATACATCGGCGTTTTCAATAGTTGTTGTTTAAGTACAGCATGTGGAGTATGATACATGAAAATTTCAAATTCCTAACTAGTTTAGTCTTTGAGATAGTCCCCGTAAGAAAAATAGTCCAAAAGTGACAACTTTGGCGGACCCCTATTCCGTCATTTTTAAATAAAAAATATATTAGTACTTTATTTGATGCGCTCTCAACAATGATACCCCACATGCCAAGGTAAAAAAAAAATTTTTTGCTCCCTTGATGTATGAGGTCACATATAGAAAATATTTTTTTTTGTGATGGTTTTCTTCCTTTTTTTGTGCTACATGACATTGCTTCATGCCAAATTTCATGATTCTTGGTCAATCTCTATAGGTTGTGATTTCGTTGCGAGTGTGAAAATATGCGGTATAAACAGAGCATACGTATCTTTTGATTACGTCGACTTAGAAGTTTGAGATTTTTACTGCTACAATGGATAGCAAAACCGAGTATTTAGTAATAATTTCAATTTGATAGCTCCACGCTTTCCTGAGAAAAAGGGTCTTGACATACTCGGTTTTGCTATCCCTTGTATAGCAGTTAAAAACTAAAAGTTTTAAGTTGACGCAATCAAGAGATACGGCCTAAGGTACTTGATACAAATAAGGCCTATGCTCAAATAAGGCCTGTAGTGCGGAAAAGTCATTTAAAATATATTTACATGAAAAATACTTCACACACGGATAGACGACAGTCCTACGACTAAGCAAACAGTGCGCGAGAGGCCCGCTCGCGCTCGCAGCGACACTCGTGGCCGGTCGTTTGTGACGGACGAGCGTTTTCATTGCGCGTTATTAATTTGTCGTAATTTCTATCGAATTTTAATACGTTATTCTTTGAAGTTTTGCTTCATGTAATGTATATTTGCTGACCCTAGGCCTTAATAGGAATTCTGAAATATTGAAACAGATACTGACTCACGTCATTCCTATCTCCCGCCACACCTGACCATCCAGTATTTTCATCTGCCTCCCCCATATAACACGTACACCACCTCGAATAAATATTAATAACCAATATTGTCTCGAAAATTATGGTACTTATTAAGTTCTAAGGCCTTATTTAGTTACCTTGTTTAATTAAGGCCTGTGAAAAAAAATATATTCTTCAATATTTCATAATATTTTTGAGAAGATATGTTAATTTTCTAATTTTTGTTTGTTTGGATACCTTTTTTTATATAGTATTCTCTATTTCTTGTTAATATGGGACTTTAAGTCTGACTGACAATTTAAGCATAATATTTAGTAAAATAACTTACAAAGTTGTTCAAGGATCTCATGGAAACACTTGATAAAAGGCTCAGAAATATATATTTTTATAGATTAATACTCTAATAACAATATTCCTATAATTTAAGGATATAGGCTTTGTTCAATCACTATGTTTTAAAAAGGCCCAAGGCTAAGGTTCCAGAATTACCTCTTTTTGAGTAATTTCTGATAAAAGATTACAATATGTTTAGTTAATTACTTAAAATATATGAACCAAAGAATAATGCCTCGCTTTTATTTATCACCTTTTCCAATAATTTATCAAGATTTGAGCGTTTGAAATTAGGTAGGCCTTATTTGTATTGTATGTATTATTATGCTCCGTTTATATTGCATATTTTGCACTCGCAACGGAATCAAAACCTATATATATATATATATATTATACACCCTTTAAATGTAAAGTTACATACCTTCATAGTTTTAAATCGTATCTATCAATCAATAAATTTTTACTTTTAAAATTATTATAGTTGGCATAGTAAATATGCGTTATATCTTAATATAACAGCTTTTTATATTAAAAGCACTGTATATTGGTAAAAGATGTAAAAAAATAACTAAATTGCAAAAATCCGCGAAACAACAAAACAGGTTACATATTTGTAAGTTATGTTGAATGCAATTGAATCAAATTATTTCATATGTTCATTTCATTTCATGCAATTTACAGCTGCATATGGCAATTTTTAATGTTTCATGCTTTAATTTGAACATATTTCATTTTACCTATTTACTAAAATGGCGTAAAATTAACTTAATTAGTACCCACATTTAAATGTACAGTAATCAAAAATACGAAGGATGCCTACTGATGTTGCTTCTCGATATCCATTAGGTAACCATCAATAATTTAGTAACTTTGAGCTAACACATTTTTACGCCTTATTTTTACTTATAGCTAGGTATTATTATTACTTCTACCTACCTACTGAAAATAAGTTGAACAGTTTTCGTAGATGCTGAAGTTTTCTCTTAGTTTCTGAAGGGCCTGTCAGGGTTGCAGATAAAGACATCGTGTTTGGACTTAAACTTTAAAAGTTTCCATAACTTACTTTTCTCAATTTTAAAACTTAGTTTATATGGTAGAGTCATAGGCACATAGACTGGCAAATTTTAAAGTTTTTTCCGAGACACTTTGAGTAGCTACATATACATCATACTCACAACTTTGAAATCCAATATAAATATACCAGCAACTATAGTGAACGAAATAGATATGAAATAGAAAATAAGGATTTATTCGTTTGTTGCCATTTGCGGATTTTTTTTGTTATTTATTGTACCGCTTAAATTTTGGAAACAAAAAAAAAGATATTTAATCAGGATGTAGATGCGTACCTAAATATAATACTAAATTTAAGTGCTACTTTGACTAAATAGAATTTAAAAACAATTCCAATGATAAATTTGATACCGGGTTGTTGTAACCCTCAAATTTTATTTACTTAAAAGTTTCTTCAGTACCAAAATGTCCCATGTGATGATAATTTCCACTTTAGAAGTCGGCGAAACACGTATTTGAATAAAAAGTTTTAATAGTAATTAGGGCGAGTCTCTTTTTAGCTTGCTTAAGTTTAGATAAACAACTGGTAACTAATTTTCACCATAAAAATTAAAACAGGTTAATTTCGTTACTTCAGAGGACAATTAATATCCTATTTTTGTGGAAAAGTTTTATATGCCAATAACATTGGAGAAACTTTGTAATAGTTAGACAACGGCATGTACCGAAATAAAGCCTGCCTGGCGAACTCGCTATTTCAAACGTTGCGACTAAATAATGGCCACGACAAAAATTTTGAAAGTTTCTCAATTTGCGCATCAAACAAAGATAACTTCAACTAACTACGTCGGTAAAAAATTATACTATTCAGACTCACGCAGGTATCAGCCTAATATTAACGTTGTACGTAGCAGGTATGACGTGCTGATGTTTTGCAGTAAGTACTCACAAAATAAACATTAGTTCTAATGAATTATGCATTTATATTTATCTACTTACCTCTAAATTTATCTCAGTGTAAATAAGAACACATAATAATTAAAATTATATAAAATTCACTTTTGAACTTGAACACTTGTTTTTAGTAACAGATTGTGTATTATTTGTTGATTTGGGGTTGGCACTTTGAATCTGTTACTGACTAGTTACCAAAAGTACTAGTGTATCTCAATACATTATCAGCGTCGTCTTTGTTCTTGGATGGTAGCAAAAAGATTTACAGCCGTATTCATAGTCAGTTAGTAGTGACTACTAGCAAGCTACTAAGAGCCGATTAAGGAAATCGTATTCATAGTGATATTTGGTAGACTACTAAGCTTAGTAGCTACTGAGAAATTTAGTAGCGTGGTAGTCTATGTTTAAGAGGTACAAATATGATAAACATAACCTCGAGCGGTAGATCTTAAATTAATCTACGGCTTTTAAGAAGCGAGTTATTGCTACAAAATACAAAATTAAGAAGAATACCACAAGAATAAAATGGAAAGGATTTATAAAATTGAATTGAAAAATTAAAAATCAAACTGGCATAAGGGACATTGCGCTATTGTAATTCGGGCAACAGCTTCGGAGTGTCCAGGTAAAACTTGGTCTTCAGCAACGACGACCCGTAGTGTTCGCTGATCAGTCCCATTTCTTTGTAGTGGCAGTTCTTGATCTCCTATTCGTAAACATTTTGTGCCCATGTCTAGCTGGATTCGGTGTCTTTCCATGAAGTCGAGTCCCAAAATGATGTCGTCGGTGATATCGGCCACCAGCACTTTTTGGTATAGGCTTGCGTCTCCAAGACTGATCACTACTTCGCATTCTCCATGAAACGATGTTGTTTCTCCTGTCGCAGTGGTTAAGACAGCATTTATGGTTAGCGATTATACGAGGGTTAACTATCGTTCTTGATGCGCCGGTATCCACTATCAGTTTTAACTTCCTGCCGTCCACAAAACCATCCACAGTAAGTGAATTATCAGTTGTTGTTTTCGATACGGAGATGATGATTGGGGCTTGGGGACGCAAAGCCGGCTTTCGCCCCGTAAGGCCGGCTATTCTTAGTTTCCCTGCTTGATCCCTTCGGCGGCTGACGTCTTTCTTCTTCCAAGTGCCCCGTACGTCCGCAATTCCCGCATGTAATTTCTCGCTTCTTCTTGACGCAATCGCGTGAAAGATGCCCCTGTTTGTCGTAAGTCCAACAGCGTGAGCGCCTACTCACCCCTTCCTTCGGTTTTGGAGACATGACTTCTTTCGCTATTTTCACCATTTCTTGTCGAAATATCTCGCCATCGTTTTCAAAATTCAATCCAGCCTGCCGGATTCTTATGTGTCTTTTGGATGCTTGTTTGGCTGCTTCATATTCTAGCGCATGCGACAATGTTTGGCCTGCATTTTTATGTCGAGACATGCCCAGGGCTTGCTGTATATCGACATCTCGAATTCCATCGATGAACAGCTAGTCTGTAAAGTCTTGAGGGGCACTATGATAAGCCAACCTCACAAGCCTTTCGACGTCCGCTTCAAATTGATGGAGACTTTCACTGCTACGTTGATAGCGACTTTTTAACTGTGCCTGGTACATTTGTTGTAGGTGTTTATCACCATAGCGCATCTCCAATCGGTCCACCAGAATTTTAAAATCGTTTTGTTGCATTTCTGGTATACCTTGCAGAACGTGTAGAGCTTCCCCACGTAGTGCTATGATCAGGGCAGTGGAGTGGCTTTCTCCGTTTCGTTCCATTCATTTGCTTTGGCAGCAGCGTCAAACTTCTATTTCTTCCTCTAGCTCTTCTTGAACCTCTACTCTTACTTCTTTTAACTGTTCTTTCAATCCTTCTTGCTCAATTTTTATTGTTCTCATATCTTCTATCAATTTCTCTTAACCTGCCTTAATTTCTTCTTGACATGCTTTAATTTCCTCCTTCATTTCTTCTTTGCCTGCTTTAATTTCTTCCTTATTTCTTTCTGGCCTACTTTCATTTCTTCCTTCATTTCTTCCTGGCCTGCCTTCATTTATTCATGGCCTGCCTTCATTTCTTCCTTTATTTCTTTAAGCATTTCCATCAAAAATTTCATCTGCTCCTCCATTTTTGCCACTTGACTTCTTGTTACTGGCATAAATTCTTACTCCTGACACCAATTGTTACGTATTTTACAATATCACGTATCTTTCTCTCAACATTTTTTATTTAATTAATTCATACACAACAACAACTCAATAACTATTTTGATAACAACAACAACTCAATAGCTATTTGGCGTTTTAATAGCTTTTCTTTACTTCGAACTTATCTCTGTCACTCTCTTCTATCAAAAACTGTCAAACTGTCCAACGCTGTTCCTTATATAGTATTATGGACGTTTCTAGGTAATTCTCGAAACGTCCAGCAACTCTTGAACCTTCTGGAACGCGTCATAGGTAACTCACACTCAAATTTCGCAGTCGGCTAATGTCAACGTCATTCAAAATTACATGTCAACGTCATTCAAAATGACACGTCCGTCACAGTATTAACAATTATTGTGGTTTTTGTATTTGAAAATGCTGTTTGCAATTGTGTTTAATAGTAAATTTTAATTAATATAGATATAAAGTTTGAGTAGTTAGTAATTTTGACTTAACTTCTGGTTACAAAATTATGTTTAGCTACAATTTTCAAAAATATAAAATTATTCACATAATAGTACAGTGATAAAACGTGTGCATTTTTTAAAGTCATCGTTATTCGAGGGACAAGATGCACCCAACATCTTAAACAAGCAGTCTTGAAAAGATATGTTATTGAACTTGTCCATCTTAATATTGAGTTGTATCTCGTATGGGCACTTTGTTCTTGATATCGTCTTGTTTTTCAAGACAAATCGGTAAATTTATCAACTCCTGCGGCAGGCCTATTAAAAAATTAAATCGACGGTAGCAGTTTTTTAAGTGTTCTCCATGACAAACACACTACTGAAAACGATTAATATTTAAATAGGGGATGCTGCTTAAGCTACAATTAATATAAATGTGTTCTGTTGAATAAGAACTTTTTTATTGAATAAGAATTTGGTAGTAATAAAGGAAATATTCACAGCGAAAGGCAACAATTTAATCACAACGCTAGCGTGAAGTTATACGAGGTATATCCGGAAAGTTCATATAAAAGTGAAAAAAAAAATTATTTGATATTTAATCAGGTAATTCAATTTTGTCCCCTTCAAAATCATTTCCCTGAGACACAACACACTTGCGCCAAATCTGGTGAATAAGGGGGGTGTTCCGTCGTGGTAATCGAATTTAAGGCCAAAAAGGTTGATGTTGATTCGCTGCTCTTCCACCAAAGAAAGCTCCATGCCGAAGACACGTGAAAAATTGGTTATGTTTGGACACACGCACAATAACCCAAGTGACTCGTACAGTGGCCGGGTGCAGACTGAGTGTCGTTGGGATGCCCTTGAATAGAAATACCGTTTGGCGTGCCTCTTCAGTGCCCTCAGGCGTGTCTAGGAATTATTTATATGAATTTTCCGGACATACCTCGTAGGTAAAAAAATACATCACAGAAAGTTAAAAAAACATACATGCATCAATAGAGTCCCATATAAAGGTAATTGAAGATGCATAGATAGATGCATGGGGTTAATTTTCGAGTTATTTCTTGGGAGCTTTGAGTAATGAAGGAAAGCTTGTGGAGGCCCAACTGTAATGTTTAAACGAAATTCGAACTACGTTGGTAAAACCCCAAAGTAGAAATTGGTTGGGGTATACGTACCTACATGTATAATATTGTATATGTGAATAAATCCCACCTGACATACTAATGAACATAATAACTCACAAAATAACGCCATAGAGAGATTGAACTTAATATATAAGTACATATACAGAATATTACACCAGCCACTTCTATCTTGTATGTTAAAATTTCCCAAATTCCACAGAGTGAATTATAGGCTAATTCAATTTTATCAACTTTTTGTTTTAATGTTTGAAGATTGACTCGGACAAGGTTCGATTGAGGACAAAGGAAATGAAACATTACAAACAAGCATTATGTTGCCCTCTACTGATAATTGCTTAAATAATAACTATTACCTTTATCCGAAGAAGTTACAACACTGAAAAAAAACTTCATTGCCACAAAAAAATACTTGTTGCATATAGGGACAGCCAAAATCTTATGTACGGAAAACAAGTAATTTTACTATTTGCAACTTATGAAGGCTACATAAATGTTTTAACTGTGTTACATAAAGTTTCTACTACAAGTAGATAATATTTTCATTTGTGAGAATTAAAGTAGTATTTACAGTAAATAACACCCATATGCACCGTACAAACTATTTTATCTGAAATAGATAATTATTATATATTCTGTAAATAATAATATCATGTGTAGCAGTAAAACAGTTATGTACGAGAACAGCAAAATAATTATGTGAAACAGCAAAAATACTTATGTACAACAAAAGAAATAATTATGTGTAATAGTGAAAACAGTTATGTAATAAAAACGTATACGTTTTAGTAACAAGATATATTTATTATTTCCAAAATAATTATTTCTGCACACAATATACTTTTCAGGTGTTAAATTAGGGGTTGCGATTAGATTAATTTAACACCTGAAAAGTATATTGTGTGCAGAAATAATTATTTTGGAAATAAATATATCTTGTTACTAAAATGTATACGTTTTTATTACGTAACTTTTTTATTAAATTTTTTTTTACAATACTATTTTTTGGGTACAACCTTTTTTTTTTGGGAGTTACAGGCCTGTTTATGTTAGTTATGTATTTTTAGGAAGTTAGGTAAATGGCATTGTCTAATAAAAAAAACTGATACATACCATTAAGACAAAAATTCTTCACCTAATACTTACCTTAATATAGCAACTTTTCTTAATTTATCAGATTATTTCAAGAAAAAGTTAGGTATAGAAAAAGATAAATGGTATTAAACAAAATACGATAAATAAAATTCTTCCTTTCTAACAGTATTATCCACAAGTTTTATTCGTTAGCGTTATGAGAAATGGCCGCAGGATTTTGTTAGGGAGCACTCCTAGAAGGTACTTAAGTTGGCAGCTTTTTCGAAAAACAAAAATTTCAGAGTAACAACTGTTTTGTTTCTTCCATAACAGGCACAGGTCAAGAATAAATTAGCAAATTGTTCAACTCAAAACTAAAACTCTCAACTCAGACTCACAAACACCTAATATGAAGGTATCTTATAGAAATCCCGCGAAACCAAACGCTCACTGTGCGTCAGTAATGGCGAGTGGCGAGTCGTTACTGATAGTGCCTACATTGGCATGGCTCAAATAATTTTTTATCTAGTCTACACAACTTGTTAACTGCTTTTCATAATTCACCTATTTAGATGTAATAAACTTTTTAAATAACCTCCTGTATGTGGACTGCATGACACTTATTTCTAGTTAGAATTCTAAAATTTAATCTTATTAACTAATTTATCAATGATGTTACTATTGTAACCATTGTCAATCGCAATTTTCTTAATTGTACAGAGTTCCCTATGATGTCTACTTTTAATAAGAGGAAAACTAAGCAATCTATGTGCAAGGAAATTAAAACTAGCCATTTTATGTTGACCACAATGATTAGAGTCGTTGGTTATAAATCTAGTGATATTAGTGGGTTTTCTATAGATATCAAATTCTAAAGAATTCCCATTTCTTATAACCAGCGCATCTGAAACTGGTAGCTTGCCATCTTTCTCCAATTCAACAGTAAATTTGACCGAAGGGAAACGTGAATTTAAAACATCAAGAAAGTCTTGGAGACTTCAGGAGCTCAAATCGAAGATAGCGAAAATATCGTCCACGTTTCTAAGCCATATTCGAGGAAAAAACTTTAGGTGGCTAAGGTCACTTTCAAAACGACTCATGAATAGATTGGCTATGAAAGGTGATAAGGAATTCCCCATAGCTGTTCCTTCTTTCTGTTCGTAGAAACAACTGTTTATTTGAAAAAAGAATTTGCCGCATGCACATTGAAGTTAGAGTAATGTCATCGGAGAAACCATTTTCTTTAAATAAAACCTCTAAATATGTCAAAGCGGAACTGGCACACTTGGAAAAAGGGAACAAACATAAAATGTAACAATAACCTCACTGTCTTTTAGCGTCAGTGCGACCAATTGTCTCTGCAATTGGTTTACCGACTTATAAGCTAGCCAATTGGTTGACAAATGAATTCAACAACTTTCCAATTAAACCACCTAGTTTTTCAGTTAAGAATTCAATTGAATTCATAAGCAAAGTCAAAGATATTAAGCTAAAAGACAGTGAGGTGATTGTTTCATTTGATGTTTGTTCCCTTTTTCCAAGTGTGCCAGTTCCGCTTACTTTGACATATTTAGAGGTTTTACTTAAAGAAAATGATTTCTCCGATGACATTGTAGCTGAGTACATTACTCTAACTTCAATGTGCATGCAGCAAATTTTTTTTTCAAATAAACAGTTGTTTCTACGAACAGAAAGAAGAAACAGCTATGGGGAATTCCTTATCACCTTTCATAGCCAATCTATTCATGAGTCGTTTTGAAAGTGAACTTAGCCACCTAAAGTTTTTTCCTCGAATATGGCTTAGATACGTGAACGATATTTTCGCTATCTTCGATTTGAGCTCCTGAAGTCTCCAAGACTTTCTTGCTGTTTTAAATTCACGTTTCCCTTCGGTCAAATTTACTGTTGAATTGGAGAAAGATGGCAAGCTACCATTTTTAGATGCGCTGGTTATAAGAAATGGGAATTCTTTAGAATTTGATATCTATAGAAAACCCACTAATACCTCTAGATTTATAACCAACGACTCTAATCATTGTGTTAAACATTAAATGGCTAGTTTTAATTTCCTTGTACATAAATTGCTTAGTTTTCCTCTCAGTAAAAGTAGATATCGTAGGGAACTCTGTACAATTAAGAAAATTGCGATTGACAATGGTTACAATAGTAACGTCATTGATTAATTAGTTAATAAGATTAAATTTTAGAATTCTGTTTCAAGATCTTCGAGTTTTCAAACAGACACCAGTAAGACCAAGTTTATTACTATGCCATACGAGTTAAGATTTACTCGAGCATTCGAAGGCATTTTTCGTAAACTTGGTTTTCGCATTGCCTACAGTTCAAGTGGTAACTCCTTTCAAACTCTCCTCGGTAACCGCAAGGATAAAATTCCTTTCTTAGAAAAGTCGGAGATATATGAAATTAGCTGTAATGACTGTAGTAAAAAATATATTGGACAAACTAGACGCTCGATCCAAACTAGGTTCAAGGAGCATTTAGCTCATGCACGGTTTGGTAGAGCCGAAAAATCTAGTGTTGCCCAACATATTCTTACTGAAGAACATAATATTAATATTAATAATCTTAAATAAGTTAAGGAAGTTAGGAATAATTGTCTACTAGATTGTTTTGAAAGTTTATACATTTGTAAAAATAACCAAATTTTACTTAACAATGAGAAGGGTCCTATCCCTGGATCTCCGCTATTTAGTCTAGTTTAATTATTATTTTTTGTTATTGTCAAGGTCCATTGAACATCATCACTATTGCTGTTAAACCATGTTCACTGAACCTTAACAGCTTTCAGTATATATTAGGATTTAGTTCACTTCAGTCCCTAAAAAAGGTAACCTTGCTACCGAAAAGTGCTTCGGACAACTAAAGTGTTGTGTTTTGTCGTTGGGGTTTGAGCTATTTTGTTCATTCTGCAACAACCGCCAAAGTTTTTCCAGTCTTCATTTTTCATTTACAACTTGTTTCCGTTCTTATTCATATACATCGCCAACGACGTATTTCGTTAATAGATTCAGTTACACAACATATACTTCTGTGGTTTCTGTTCATTTTTTATTCATTAAAACGAGTAAAGGATAGGTTGCTTCTGCCAACATTAATAATTTTTTACATAAACGACCGTAAATTTTATAAGGTAATCTAGTTGTAAATCTTATTTTCTTAAGAGCAAGATTAAAAATTCATTAGGTGCATATTTGTATTTAGCTGGAAGCATTACTAAATTCTTGATGTAGCTACCTAGGTTTGTTTAAAGGACATTAACATTCCTTAGAGAATTTTATCTTCCAATATTTAGTTTCAATCAATACAAGTGTTTTGTACGAAGTAATACTCGTAGCAAAAAGGAAACGACTAGGTACAGGTATGTGGGTTGTAAAATTTTAGATCGCTTTTGCCGTGTCGGCCGCATGCTGCTATCACGGGCATTTGCCGAAGCTTTGTCCGGTTAATAGCTGAAACGTGAGGTAGTTATTTCAAGTAAGCGCATGGAAAATGTCGCAGCGGTCATGTAACTTATTCAGGATTTCCATCGTTCTATACCAACGAGGTTAGCGAACCATAGATAAATCATTTAATTAGTGCGGTTTGCCCGATTCACGATAGAATTCTCGGCCACACAACCCATTTCAAAAGATATATTACGGTTGAACAATAATAAACGGAAAAAGATTACCAAACGAGAAAGATCCCTTGTACTATCTCAATTAATATTAATTGCATCTTCTTAAGTTATATGGATTTGTTTGTTAATAAATCCATAGAATGTACCCGATTTATTTTAATTTTTGTTGAAATAACTAATTTCAATATCAAGAAAGTGGTTCTTGTCAAAAGTATTTGGCCACGATTACTCCAAGCAAAAGTGAGATTTCTCTTTTAACATCTTCTTTATTAGGGTCAAGGAAGAAAAGAAAATGGTTGAAAGATGTAAAAGAAATTAAAATTATTTCGACTTCTATTGGAACCACAACAACAGCGAAGAATTATACGTAAAGAAATGTTGTACTTGTTGTTGTACCTAAAAAATTGAAAAAGTGTAGAAGTTGGAGCATTTTTGCAAATGCATGCGAAATCAGCGGTGGTTAGGCACTAACCGTTAGTGCCTATTATGATAATTTATCTGTCGACTGAATTTGATACCTTTTAAGCTGTTATACAATCTTCATAAAATACTGTCGTGTAACAATTAACTAATCTTTCGATTACTTTGTATCACTTACTGAATCGCTAATTCATTTCTTTTTTTCTCCTTCATCATCATCATTGGAACTGAACTGAACTGTCACTTCGACCACGCAAGTTAACTTAATTTAATCCATTTCTTAAATTTACTGAATTCGATACACGAAAGAATACAATTCACAGTATAAATAGAAAAACAAAACAAGTTAAATTTTCTACACATAGAAATTACAAAAACATCAAATAAGCTGCATTAAATATATATAGAAAACCTACCTGTATAGATGCAATTGTACCATCAGATTATAAAACAAAAACGCATAAAATGATATTCGTTGAATGATCAGTAGTCTGCGGTTGACGTTCGACTATTTGGCTTCGTTCATATTTGGGCTATTATACTTTGAGTATCATATGTACACAATACACACATTTGTCGCCTAAGGTCATAACTGACAAAAAATTCAATAATTGTTTTCCAACTGAGTTGTTTCGGACTTTTCAAAAACATAATTGATTAAATACAATTCGAACACATCCTATTTGATGCTAAACCTTTAGGCAAACTTTGTCTGTTATCCTCGAAAATAGAAAATTTATTTATTCGACTGAATTAGTTTTGTACACAAATACCTAAGCAATTGGTATCGAACACTTTTTAATTTACCACCTAAAAGCATTGCATTATAATATAATGTAACATAAGAGAAACTTGTACAGCTTTTACCAGAAAAAATAATTGATTGTGTATGAACCCAGAATATTAGAAAGGAGGACGTACTATTAACTTGCAGCACTACAATAATTTTAGTAAATTTTAATTAAAGATGGAGCAACATTAATCAGAAATACCAAATATAAATATTTTAATTCATAAACGTTGTATATTATACAAACGGTAAGTCAGTGCTTGCGTGGAATATGAAGCAACTTTGAGTATAATAATTGGGAATACCTTCATAGATTGCATTTTGCAATACTGCTGGATAGAAGGAATGATCCTAACAATTTATTGAAATAAAATTAAAGATCCTCGATTTGCACACAACTAATTTAGCTGCCAAAGACATAATATGCAACGTAGACGTCGATATTAATCTGCAAAAGTACGAAACGCAATGAAGTCTCATTCGTGGGTTTCCACCCCTAATGCGTTTTTCAAACTATCGTCACTGATTATAATTAACAAAGGCACGAAATCGTACTTCTAATTTATAAAAAAAAATTTAATTGCAGAAAAAGAGAAAGGAAAATGCTTGACACTTAACCCGTAACTAATACAAACGGCTCATTGGAGTATAGTTTGTTGCAGTATAGATTAGAAGTTACTTGTAATGACATTGTTTATCTTTGACGTTCGCATGATAAGAAATGACATGCATATTGCTCCACATCGGTTCAGTGATGTCCTTAGGAGGATATCTTCCTTTTATCGGAACCGATCTGTCTGACCCTCTTCCCTTTTCCTACAAGACAAGCGTAACGGACGAATAAAAAATCATAGAACAGCTAAACAATATTTCTCAAATACCGGGTTTTTAATTAACTTACCGGCTGTTTCTAAGAAACATTTTATACACGCTGTCGTATTTTTCTCATTTGTGGTTATGCCGGAAATCAAAACCAACTTGGTTATTTATATTTTTAATGATTTAGTAAGTTATCAAATCGTACAAAAAAAAATATGAATAAAAAATAAAAAATGAAATGAATATTGAAAATTGAATATACCTAAAATAAGGAATCAAAAATTTTTTACTTAAACCAAATCATCAAAAAGGTTAAGGCTCTATCTATATGATTTTAGGTTAATACTAAAGCCAAATGTGCCAACTTAAATAATATAACTAGTTAACATTATTTTGTTAGTTTCTGCAAGTTTAAATCAAGGTAGTGTTCTATTATCAACTTTACCCTTAATTTTGATGACGAATGCCGAAATACAAGAGAAATAACCGAGTTTCATTTATGTCGTTAATTTCCGGCGATAAAAATTAATTAATGTTTCAAATGAGATTCAAATCAAGCTTAGTGACAAGGTGATTTACTATTTCACCATCTTTTAAATTTATAAATGGTTTAGTGTCGATTTGCCAACTCTATGACATTGCGACCTTTAAAATTCCCGATTTGCCAACTCTCGATAAGTATATTATGTGTTAGCCTCAGTAAGACGACAACTGTCACAGAGACATGTATAAATATTAGTCTGGCGCTATTTCAAGAAATATATCTCTTAAATCATTTATCTCAGGAATATATACTTCATGGATTTCATCTTTGTGTTAATCCAATCAATTTAAATCGGCATTTGTATACAACAGATCAACTCAATACAGCCTGTCGTTACTGTTTAGTGACGTGCTGTCAATATTTTATTTCTACACGACAACAGGACTGTTAGTAAAATAAAAAGCAAAATCATTATATTGTAAGTTTCTGTGTGTGTGTAAATATTGTTATTTGCAAAAATTTCCTTTTTCGTTAGTTTAACATACTCAAACTACCTGAGTACAGTCAGTTTTGATTGGCATTTGCGTTCGCCTTTTGGAATTGGTAATTATCTAAAAACAACAACGAATAGATGCATTGCGGAAAAAAGAACATAAACACATTTGGGACTTCATAAAAAAGCAATTTTGATCTAAATTTGCTAGATTATTTGTGAACTTACTTGTCATAATCACATATTAAGCGTGTCTCCTATTATGTTATTGTTTTGTTTTTTTTTTTTTTTGTGAATAAAAATAGAACATTCTTTCTGAAACTAAGCGTGGACAACCCCGTTTTAACCGACTTCAAAAAGGAGGAGATTCCATGTTCGACTGTATGTATAGTTTTTTGGTTTTATGTATATTCATAGTTTTCTCCGTCAATTGTGGACCGATTTTGAAAAATTTGAATGAAGTGGTCCCATTGTCACCAAGTCTGATGACAGAAACGACTTTTGTTTGTTTATAACTAATATAATCCCACCATGCAAACTAAAGTCATTTCATTCGTTAGTTCAACTATAACGTAAAGTTTTTCTATAATACGGCACTACGGCACTTTGATTACAGTAGCTTTCTATTATCTAAATCACTACCTATGAACATTTACACTAAAATGGAAAAAATGAAAAATTAAAAAAAAAATAAACCGACTTCAAAACAAAAAGGTACTAAAAAGAGTCACTAAAAAGCAAAAATAAAATATTATTGTATGTGCAACCTATTGATCTGTTTGAATTGGGTACCAAGCTCGAAGCGCAATATAAACAGCTTAATTAATAGCGGAATATAATTCTCATAACGAAATACCTAAATATTTTGTTAATCAAAGGCCAACCTACAAATAATTATGTACCTACAGCAGACAAATTATACAAATCTATCAACGTCATATCGCATCTTACATCTTAGCGTTACATCGCGACTAAACCTATCTGACTGAACATAACAATTTTTACGCATATGTTCTATTTCTGTTCTCCATACAACTTTTCCTGATAAAACTACTCTATATAGGTACCTACCTAACTATCCAAATAATTAGCCAACCAGGAATAATAAGGTACTATTCGGAGTTATGTATTGAAATCCAACGTCCTGTATACTAGTAGGTTTAACATAGTTGACATAATGTATACAAAAACGTAAATGTGTAATTCAGGATTTTATATTCAATATTTTCGGTCTTATCTATAAAAAAGATGAGATATGAACGGGTGCCAGACTTCAACGAACTTGTAGCCGAATTATCTTCTTTGATACAGGAATTATATTATTTTATATGATTCACATTGGGCGTTATTTATTGGTACTTGAAACTTGCCAAATTTTAGATTGGATCTTGTATAGTATAGTAGAATTTGGCACCTCTTCCGGTCCCAGCTTTTTTATCCATAAAATCAACAACTCCAAACATCTTTTATAGCGCACTTATTCTTAAAAAATATTGAATTTTGTTTTCTCGTTCTATTTCCAAGTTACGCTTTTCAACCGTAGACATAGTTTTTCTATGTTTACCGACTAAGTGATTTTTTAAAAACATTGAATCAAGGAAAAAGCGGCGGCCAGTAGGCGTCTTCCGAACAAAATATAGTTCTCATGGGCAAAATTAGATACAGCGCTACTCTTAAAGTGTCAGTTGTCCTTATTTTACGATATTGTTGCTAAAGAGGATTCGCTATATATAGATGTATAAAATTACCTATAACTTTGAAAGTAGTCCTCAGGAAAGCTCTCTAAACGAAAAGCCAAGTTTCAGTCGTTGCTCGAAACGAAAGTATAGAACGTACTTACGTCGAGCAATATACATACATATGTACATGAACAAAACTAAAACCATTAGGACATGTTCAACTTCTCCATTTTTCTTTCTTTAAAATATTCAGGTAGATATGTAGATAATTCAGAGAATTATAATATTTCTGATTATTGATTTATGTTTTGAAATATATAGTTACTTGCATCACCTGCAGTGAACCCTTAATTATATTTAACAAATAACCAACGAAATGACCTTGAAATTTGACCGCAAGGTCAAAATTCAGTTTTCCTTTAATTATTTCATCAAAAGGTGTTTTGCGTTCACCATTTTGTCTGTGTCTACAACAACTTGTTAAATAAAATGATTTTTTCGCCTTTAAAAGTCATCTATATCTTATTGAAATTATTTAGGTGTTTTACAACTGAACATGGAATATTTTCAACCAATAGCTCCAAATAAAAAAGAAAACATTTCACTATGGTCATCGTGAGATAGCTTTTAAAAATTTTGCAAAATGTTTTACTATAACCCATCTAATCATTTTAAGTGGAATACCCCTCATAATTATTATAATGATCGTTACTTATCCTTAATGTTTCCGAAGCGATTTTTTCCTTCTTGTTTTACTAATAAATAGAAGGAACGCTCCTCTAATTTTCAGACATAATAAAATCTTGCTCTTTATATGGGTTTTCGCACTAATTTACTTAAAGTTCCGTCAAAAGATTTATAACGTCTTAAGATAACTGTTAACCTAAGAGACTGGAATTTAGAAGATAAATCTGGCCAAGTAAAGGGACTTGAACTTTCATTAGTTTCATTGTAAATTCTAGTGAATGGCACTGTCTGCATGCTAACAAGACTACTACTATTTGCAGTGCAGCAAATTTGGAAGTCAACCGGAGTACCCTAACATTACTAATTGAAACAGGCGGAGCAAGCTACGGAGGGTAATTTAAATTGTTAACCAAAGATAAGCTAATCATTGTAGGTATGGCATCTAAACTAGGTTACGAATTGTCATAAAATGCTCTAATTAAACTAAAAATATTAATTAATAAGTAACTGTATACAATAAAGCTTCAAATGTTTGTTCATACCTAATATCTATAGTCGGATCCAAAGTAATTTTTTCTCTAAGCACAAAAAAAATAATTCTTCAGTGTTGTAATAAATTGTATACTCCTGGTAGGTATATGTTTTATAAAAGGAAAATACCGTTATTATTAAGTTAGTTGTTAATAAATACAAGAGCCGATTACGTTATTTAAAATCTTGATCAGTTCTTCTTGCTTTTTCTTTACTTCTACAGTGGCGATCTTTCCTTATGGTTATTTGGACAATGACTAAATCCGCCCTACAATATAAAATTATAACTTTTAAAAACCTATTATTCGCCATTGAAGTAGGTACAGCGTGTCTTTGTTGTTGTGATTTGAATGAAAAAATGACTGCAAGACCTCTACAATGATATTACGTTGCAACCACGTAACGCTAGTCATATTTTCTATGCAGTGTGAGTGACAGTTACCTTAACTCCCATAGCTAGCAATGGGGTCATTGTCCCAGTATAAAGTTCAACCTATTCCAGTTGGAAATAATAAATACATACATCTCGGTACTGTTTATAAATGTTTCACCCTAAACCCCCAAGTATATTTTCACCTTCAACTTCATCTACATATTCAACTCGAACTCCCAACCCAATTTTCGCCCCAGCCCCCAAGCACATTCTTACCTCCAATCCCTAAATACATTTTCAGCCCAACCCCGGAGCACAGTTTCACCCCATTTCTGTTCACATCCCTAAATCTCACCTCCAACTTTTCCTCATTCTCACTTCCTATTAAAGTTGACTTTTTTTAAAATTTGACGATCAACTAAAGAGGGTTGAAAGGAATGCTAAGAAAATTCAATAAATAAAAGAAAGAGGGTAAGAATTAAATACGGATAAATAAAAAATTTTAAAGGAAAAAACAAGAGGAGAGAAAGAGATAAAATTCGAATGTGAAAAAAAAACAATTAAAAAGTAACAAAATTCAACTACTAGGAATTTGTATTGTAATAGAACAATAGTGTAGACGAATATTACATAGAAAACTGAGGTAGCAAAGCTTAGGAGTAATGAGAAAGATATGGGGAATATGAGAAAGAAATTTCAGAGAGCTGAAAAAAAAAGGATGTTTGTTATTGAGGCATTGGTAGAAAGCATATTGTATTGGCAGAAGTCTGGGGTTGGGAAGAAAGAAGAGAAATGGAAAGCATTCAAGACAGACACTAAATGGCTCTAAAAAGTAGACAAAAATACTCCAAGATACTGTTTACAAGAAGTAACCAAAACAGAAAAAGTGTCAAATTCGGATAACAATATTGTCACGTATACGCAACTGCTGCATGACGGTAGGCAACCCATCATACAGCAACGCCTGTATGGTGAGTGCCGGATCAAGATCTTGATGATTCTAAAAGGTACTAGAGAGAACATTCGAGATTCGGCCCGATCCTGTTAATAAGCGAATACGACGATGTAGTTAGGTAATTACAAGTACGATACAGCTAACGATCAAAGCAAAAAAAGCGAAGAGAAGCAAAATAATGTTAAGAAAAGTAGTGAAAGGTGAAATAGTATGTGTAATAGTGTTGTAAGAAGTTATTCAGTAGATAATAAATTGTTTGAATTTGTTTTGAGTTAGAATTAGGTGACAATTGGTGTTAGGTGTGGAGATGAAGAAGAAAATTAAAGTGGATTGAAGAAGGCACTGGAAGAGTACCTGGAGAATTATGTAGAATATTCTAGAACATTCCATCGACTGTAAAGAATTTCATGGACGTTGCTGGAATTTATGAATTTATGCCTGTTACTACAAGGAGTGCAGCAAAGATGTAGGATCAAATAAAAGCGCTGATGACAGTAATGGCGGAAATGAAACAGAAAAAGGAGGAAGGACAAGAAGAAACGAAAAAAGGCCAAGAAAAAATGAAGCAAGAAATGAAAACAGATGCAAGGATTGGACAAGAGGCACGGAAAAAGGAATTAAAAGCAGTTCAAGATGACATGAAAAAGGAACAACAACAAGAAATAAAAGCAGATATAATAATGATGAGACAAGAAAGATTACAGGAAGTATTAAAAGTACATGAGGAGATGAAAAAGGGACAGAAAGAAATGAAGACAGAAAGAAGAAGAACGTGTAAGAAGCAATTAATATGAGGATGTAGAACAAGATAAATGATATTAAAAATGAGATGGAAATGAAAATAGAAGAGGGAAAAATTGAGATGAAAAAAAAAGGGAAAAAAAATAAGTAAGTTGAAAACACGGATTGAAGAAATTAGAGAAAATATTGAGAGGTAAAAATTACCCACAACTGTGAGGAATGATGATTTTGGCACAAAACCAGCAAAAATCACACCTATATACAATTGCAAGATCCATGGTCCATACACCTGAAGCAGATCACAGCAGCGACAGAGGCAAACTAGATTGTTTGAAAAATGAAGTAGCAAAGAGGAAAAACGAATTGAAATTAACAGCAAGATTCAGACTGGGAAGCACGAATGTCAAGATATTGGGAAGAAGAAGAAAAGGGAATATGCTGGTCGTGTAAATTGAAAGAAGAGACAGTAGAACATGTCTGAGAGATATATAATTAGAGAAGATAATACAAAAAATTGGAAAATTCAAATGGAAGGAAAATGTAGTATAAAAAGGATAAGAGAAAAGTATATATATATATATATATATACAAGTATATTACAATATTGTGACGGACGTGTCATTTTAAATGACGTTGACATTCGCCGACTGCGAAATTTGAATGAACGTTACCTATGACGCGTTCCAGAAGGTTCGAGAGTTGCTGGACGTTTCGAAAGTCATCTAGAAACGTCCATAATACTATATAAGGAACAGCGTTGGACAGTTTGACAGTTTTTGATAGAAGAGTCACAGAGATAGGTTCGAAGAGAACAAAAGCGATTAAAAAGCGAAATAGCTATTGAGTTGTTGTTGTTATTGAAATATTTATTGAATCGTTGTCGTGTACGAATTAATTTAATAAAAATGTTGAGAGAAAAATACGTGATTTTGTAAATTACGTAACAATATATTACAAAACCTGTTTTTAAAACTACTTAGTTACATCTAGGCACTTCGGTATTTTCGAAATATTGCAAACTTTGCTGCTAAAATACAGAAAGGTGTTAATTGGTAAATAAAAATTTTGAAATATTTCAAGTTAGAGATGTGAAGATTTCTCTTTCACAAAGGAGTTGAAATGAGGGGGGGAGGCTGAAATATGCGCGATCGCTATAAACTTGCAAAGTATTTCTAACTTTCTGGCACTGCTCCACTATATTCTTCTTCTCGTTGAACATCACACTGGACGATCGACCTAAACTTTGTAACAAGTAAGTACTTACCAGAAGGTAATTAGTGTTTTAGAAAAACCTTTGTCTACCGGGTCGACGTCTCCGCTTAGATTATACATATTTCGTTCAGTCGTTGACTTTTATGTTGGTTAATGTATACACGCCTACTTTCATTTTCACTATTTGATATTATTCTTGTCCTACTTTCTCACGTAGGAGGGTTATTACTGACTCCTAATAATGGTTGTGGGAACGTAGGTCGGTAAAAAATACGATTAATTATACTAGAACTAATTCTATTTAAAGGAATATTTACAATTATTTACAATTATTTTACACGGTTTCGTAGCGGACATTTAATACTATTCTCGACGAGGGCTGGTGATAGACAGACTTTCTCTTTTTACCGTTATACCTCTGTTGTTCGTATAACGGCATTGCCAAGTTATCGGCTGATCGACCAGTTCAACTTATTATTTTTGGATTTTATTACACTACCTGCAAAAGGACCTTGTCACCAATGCTTCTACAGAGACGAGATTTTTTTTGACTTACAAAAATAATTTAAAAAGAAATATTTGTATATGTGATAGCGTCCGCTACAATGGTCGACTGATTTAATAACTTTAGTAACCAATATTAAAAATTTTTCGTTATTTTTTATAAAATAATATACAGGGTTATTCACGCTATACGGCACGAAATATTATGGCCAAAATATGAAAATTTAAAAAACTTTAACTTTTGGGCTACATAGGGGTCTATTGTGGTTACCTTTTAAAATTATTTTCATATTATACAGGGTGTTCAAAATGCCCTAAAAGTATCAAAGTTATGTTTTTTTTAATGGAACCCCTGTATATTATTGCATTTTTGGATTGTTCGATCAAAATAAGTGTTTGTTTTGATAAGGTTTATAACACCTAAACCTTAAGGTTTTTTAAATAATTTGTATTTTATCAAAATCTAACCTAATTTATATGTATCAAAAACTTAAGAAGTATTTAAGTTATCTAAGCGAAATTTACAATGAAGTGTAACAATAGATCATATTTTATATCTCAATTATAATAAACTCGTCATCTTATTCAGGGTGTCCAAAAATTAATACTACTTAAGTATGAACTTTAAGGGGTTGTAACTTGATTAATTTAAATGGAACGCCATATTTTTTAACATAACAGAAGATGTATTTTTTAATTACCTATCGATTGGTATTAGGGTGTTCATAAGCTGTCATCGCGTTTTTTAAGGAAACGCTAAATAATCGTTTTATGCGCCTTTTGGAGTTTTTTAAAGTTTTTGAAATTTTCATATTTTGGCCATAATATATCGTGCCGTATAGCGTGAATAACCCTGTATATAGCAAAGTAATTTCTTTTATTAATAAAATTTTAATCTACCAAGTTTTATTTGTAAAGATGAAATTTATAAATTTTGTGAAGGAGAATCTGAATTGTAAATATGAGAAGAAATTCTTTCGAACAGAACACACAAGTAATAAAAATCTGTCTAAAAATACCAGGGTTGCTGTTTACCGTACCTTAATTGTCTAGACTGAACTAAACAGTATTTTGCTCCTAGGTTTTGGTGCTTTAATAAGAGTATTTTCATATGTATTCCGTTTCGGTGCGCAGCCGAAAGCCAATTTTCATACCCTAATGGAACATGTGAGTAATGCAAAGATTGGGATGGTGTTTTAGTTAATGGGTGTGCTATTACGAGTAAAGTGTTATCTTTGGAACGGAGAATTGGAGCAAATTTTAAATTGGAACTGCCAGTCCATTGTCTGCTATTATTTACTTCCCGTCAAGTCAATAATCCATTGCGGCCGTGCATATCACATGTATTTCCCAACTAATTATTCTGATAGCGTGAACGTTATCACTTCCGTGCGAGAACGGTGAAGTAATTAATAAAAGACTCCAGCTATTCACCCTGCTAGAAAACAATTTGCGGTAGAATTCCCTGATATCCATCAACTCTAGTGCGCAGACAAGTGCACAAAAAATTAATGGTCAAACGTGACGTTTTATCATCATGTATAGAGCCTACGTTTAAAGCTTTCATGACAATTGTTTCGGGCTTTGATTAAAAGTTCCTTGTTAATCGAATTTGTTTTCTAAAAAGAGCTTTTTAATTATACAATGCTCGCAATTATTTTTATTAAAACCCCTCTTTAATTATACCAAAGAATTCAAATGCGGAAACAATGGAAATCAATAATTCTGTCTACCTACCAGTCTTGGACAAATAAAATATGTGACTCCAAAATACAAATATATTATATGAGTTTGTAGACCACTTTACATGTTTCAGATTTACGTAATAAAAAATGTCAAATGAAAACTGGAATAATAATTCTAATTAATTGATTATTTAGTTGAAAAACGCCCACAAACCGGTATTAGTATAGGTATTGTATAATTTTGAGATTATGGAATTGTTTGTAAGTTCCATATGTTTCTAACAGCGGTGTTAGTTAATTTAATGTTACAACGCTTCATCATCATTTGTTATTTGTAAGCATCCAGTAGATGGCAACGTGTTATAATTTCTTGATGTTCAAGTCTATTCCACGTTATATGTGTTTATGTTTACGACATAACCATCATTTTAATTTAACTGTATTAAAAAGTTTCAATTTAACTGTTTTAACTGTTTTTGTAGTTAAGACATATCCTCACATTAAGAGGAAAAGGGGTGAAACCCATGAAACTAGATTGTTTAGAATAAGGGTATGTTGCTTATTATTGTTTGTAATATGAAGTTTTGATACTAAGACTCCTGGTTTCCTAATTTTCTAAGAGACTTTACTTTCTGCTTTTGGTTAGATATGTAAAATTTTTAAGTTATCTATATCAATTTCGTCGTTTTTTTCCTTACACGGTATTCTGGCATTCCTTTTACATTTGTAGTTTTCTTCTTTGTTATTATGTTTATTTGTACATTTAAACGTTATTACTTGTTGATTGTTAAAACAATAAGAATAAGTTAAGTGATAAATATTGAACAAATTAAAACAAAATGAATTTTAATAACCAAAGCTTGGGCGCCACTTTGTCAAACAAATAACTTCAAATAAGATGCTCCGAGCAAATCACTGGAGGTTCCCTTCCAGGGTTCGATGCTCTCATAAAAAAAACAAAAAAAAAATTTGAAGAGTATATTAAAAAAATAACAAAAACTTACAAAATAAGTAAAGCCCACCCAAAAACGCTTTCCTCCGCCACAGTAGGTACTGCCGCTGGTTTCCGGGTATTTTAGGGGGTATTTCTTAGTGGTATTTAAGAGGAAAAATGATCCCCCCGGGGAAGAACTTCAGGGATCAACTTTATAGATATTTATGAGGGCACCCTGCAGGTATTTATCGGCTCCTTACTTGTTAATAAGATAAGTTGGAAAATAGTCTCGCAGCCTTGTAGAGTTGTCTCAGGGTGTCGTCACCCCTACCCGTAATACCATTCTCCTAGTCCAGCCGGAACCTACCCTAAAAATTCTGGATGGGCTGACTAAAGAACGAAAACAAATATTTATATAATTTTACCTTAAAATTAAGAGATAATAATAAAAAAATTATAGTTTGAAAGCATTAAAGATGCCTTCAACTAAGGTGCAAGGAAGGTAGAGTAAGGAAATATCGGTAGTCAATATAGTGGTCAAAGCAAACATTCAGCACTTACCGATACCATATGAAAAATTTAAAAATTAAAATTACCAAAAGAGAGGTTTGAGAAATGAAATTATTTATTGATTTACAAATTTGCCACAAAGGCCTAACGGATTACTAGGGTAAATTTTTATAATTAAAAATGCCTCGTGGCAACGAAAAAAATTGAAAAAAAACATTCTAATTATATAAAAAAACAAATTTCAGTTTCAACAACTTATGATAAATTAATGCGAAATATCTAATTTTGAAAAATTTACGAAAAAAATTAAGAAAGTGGTTCACAAAAATTTTCACGCAACATGAAACAAAACACGAACAGAAAAAAAAACACACACACACGTCTTGTCGGCACCAACGATCGAGGAAGAAGCCTCGAGCACCGACCGGAAAAATTCATGGATCCTTCCATCGATTGTGTAGTCCTGCGCAAAAGTTGTTAGCTTTGGTGATCAGATAGTAAGTCGAATAAAATTAAGAAGAAATCAATCAATCTGAACTAGGACAAACACAAACTGAATAAAAAGAACATAAGGTTTCGTAACGGGAGTTTCAATAGAAAAAAAAGACGTTACAACATTTAACTTAACATCGAAACCTCCCGTATTCTGTCTAATGTAGAATACCTTACAGTTTTTACAATTTATTGATCTAGTATATTCCGGTTTTTTTTTAGTTTGCCACCGATGTGATTTTGCATTTTTTAAATCTTAGTAAGGTTTTCATGTACATGTGTACAAGTGCACAAACCACATCTAGTGGGTAAAAATGTAACAAAAAATACCCGGAAACCAAATTAGCTTTACCAGTGCAAAAATAATATTGTTGATAGACATGAAAAAAGATATTAGTTCCGTTTTGGTTTTAAGTAAAATTTAGGGCTCTTGTTACTATTTACAAGTTGTCTCGGTCTTTAAGCATACAATGACAACTGCGCATTTCGTAAATAGATTCATTACATAGAACATACTATTATGGATTCATTCAACCAGTAAATAACAGATCGCTCCTGACGTCATCTATTATTTCATTCGTAAGTAATTTTAAAGGTATAAGTAAAATGTTGGATATATTACTAGCAGCCAGGATTGACAAAATAGTGGCTCCTAGCGCTGAAGTATAATGGTACATTTAGTTATCAGACTTACCAAGGGCAAAAATGAAAGTCCGGTTTCAGGTGACATATTCGTCCGACCCTTTTGACATCAGGTGGTCTCAATTCCTGCCCTTTCGCTAGGCAATTCTGTATTTGCTGAAATAATATAGTAGTGGTCAATTTCAAATTTATATTATTCTTTTAAAGAATCACAAGACCAAAGCGAGGTACGTATATATAAAACAAATTCCCTAAAATTTAATATATATGTTTTGAAACTTTTGTTCCAAATTCCTTCAGGTTACCTCAGATAAACGTATTTTGATACAAACATTTAAAAAATAAAAGTTAAATTGCATATGTAGGTATAAAGATAGCTGTACTAATGTACATTCAGTTAATTAACACAGAATGAGGATATGGTGATACAACTTTGTATAGGAGTTATGTTATTGTATGGCATTGTTTACCTATTTCACTTCCCGCGGCCAGTGCCTGCTAATGGGGTCGGGAGGTCGGGTAGCAGGCAAGGACAGCAAGCCACTGAGCTCTAAGAGTCGTTAATCGGTAAAAAGTCTAAATAAGATTTTTCTTGTTCTAAGGCATAAAATGCTTCTTTATACATAAATCGACAGATAGCAATTGTAAAATTATTTTCCATGTTCTTCAAACTTATAGCCTTCAGCAGAATTTTTCGTATGGCGGTTAAAAACATTGGTATAAAATTCTGAAAATCTTTAGTTATTAAACACTGTTAAATACAAAAATTGAAAGGGTCAAAAATTATTCTTTAAATTTAAAAACTAGAAAATAAAACGAAAGTAGAAATATGTAACATTAACATTGCAAATTTAAACAATTAGGTAGCGAATGAAAGCCGAATATATGCAGCTTTTGAAAGTTTTAGTCCCTATTTTATTTGCCCCACATTAGATATCCAATTTCGAATTTCTATTGCCATCTATGAAGTTTGTTAAAATTCGTTAGTAAAACATACACTTGTACTGATAATTTAATAGTTAATCACCGTACGGTACCTAACGTTACATCAGTCTATCAGTCCTTTCTCTATACGTAGATTTATTATGTAAAATATTCTAATATTATTCTGATTTCTTTTTCATATGATTAGTTCAAGTTAAATAAAATTTTGTTATCGCTTATGCTTTTATATCCCTCTAAATTGTAAATACGCTTTTGACAATGAACCTCTGAGGTTTTTCCTTTTTTTTTTGATAAAAGTACCTTTTTGCTTTCCTTAATAAAAGATAAAAGGTTTCAAAATTTCGTGATAAATGAAACAGAATAACTTGAAAAACGAATTTAGATCATCGTAACAAAGGTCCACTTCGGTATGCAAAATTCAACAAAGCGAAAGTTGGAAAGAAGTTTCCGGTCTTCGCCGTTGCTGTTCTGAGAAAGTTTCATCCATCCATAACTGATTCGGGGCAAGACTGTTTCATTTTCTCTCTCCACTTTTGCATACATAAACATACATTTGCGTGGGTGTCTACCTCTGCTTTCATCAGTAATAACAGGCGAGAATCTTCAGAATATTCATCAGCCCGTTGGTGTTTTTCAGAATAAATATCTACATTTACTTTACCAAAAGATACTCTTAATACGACTAAAATAATAAAACAACGAAAAATATTATATTGGATTAAAGGTATGTAGGTGCAGCCATATAAAACGTCAATTTTACTTTTATTAAAAAGTTGTAATATCATTTTCAAGAAAATTGAGAAGTAAGAAGCGCTAAAGTGTACAGGGTTAAGTTTAATATTTATGTAAGGAAATCTCTTCGTTGAATTAAGGCGTTTCACTTTACCTGATAAGTACGCAAACGGCTGAATCAAACTTGTGATACCCATTAAAATTGAACATGGTTTTAGGAAGTTGATGAAAATTCTCTCTAAACACAGACTTATAAATTTATGAATTTGAGAAATTAATTATTCCGTGTTTAAAACAGATCATAAACGGATTTTTAAGAATTTTCAACTCTAATTGTTTTTTTATAGGTCTTGTTTGGATTTCATCATTCCTGACGTTAACTTTTGAGGTTATTTGTCAATGCTTGTTTTCTTATGAAATGTATACTATTGACCCAAGAGATGAAATAAGCGAAAAATTCTTTTGGTCGAAGTTAAATTCAAAAACAGCAACAACAATCAAATATTCAAACGATCTTGGTTGAATTTCATTATTTCCGGCATAATAGCATCGGGTGCTTATCTGTTACGTCTGGAGGAACCGAGCTCTATTCACGACTGGTACATAACTTTTTTCTTGATTTACATTTATACTTAATTTTCACTAATTTCTTTTTTTTTTAACCCTAATTTTTATTCATATTATTATCCTTAACCTTCATCCAATTTTAGTGTAGCACATTGAAATCTAATAGAAAAGCACTCTGTAACGCTAACTTGATACTGGCAAATTCTCATTGGTTATTCGCGCGCAACGTCCCTTTCTCATTAAAATTTTATTTTTAGTCCTCGAACATATACTAAAAACATAATTTTAAGTGATTCAAAATAGTAAATAAGCTGTATCTGACAGCAGTTGTTATAAACAAGATGCCCAATTGGTCAGGGTGAATACTGCTTTTGCGGGGTAGAACAAAAACGAATAAACAATTTTGCCCCATAATAAAAACATGGGATTTTGGTCCCGAATTTTATAGCCTATCTACCCAAAAATAGCTAATTTTTTAAACATATCTATTCTTTATATGCTCCAGTTGGCTAGTTTCTCTTATTGCATTATTCAGGAATATTTCACAAATATTGGTAAACTATTTCTTTTAAAGTTACCTACATTATATAAGTAGGTACAAAAGAAGCCCTTATAAAAGTTACTTAATAATTTAATGGTAAAAAATAGTTGTGCTGCTTTCATTAGTTATCCATTAATTAGATGCTGTCCAAGTATGACCCTGTGCAGTCAGAATAATTATCAGTAAACTGAAAAGGTATTAGAATTAATCTCCAAGACGTTCGAAGACAATTATCAAAACCATTGCTTTAGGATATCTGACTGGCCTCAATTGCACTATTGTACTTATTTCCCAAGTTGTGTTGCCATTTCGTTTTCCACCGATACTTGATTGCTTGTATTGCAGAATAATTTAAACTTAGTCTTGGAAACGAGACCCGACTACTAATTCATCCTGTGTCCTGCGGGAGTAGCTTTAGTAGCGAAATCAACAGAATCAATTCGCGGAAGAGCGGACTAGCAAAAGCAGACACCAATTGGTGACTGTGATGTAGGACGCTGTTTACGAAGTAAGTGACCTGAAACAAAGGCTGAACATATTTCGTTCTAACTAATAAAAACAAACAATTCACTATAGGGGAATGGACACATCAAAGAACACGCTGACGAATTTAAAATTTTCGGGTCTACAATTTTAAACAGAAAAGTATACCAAGGAAGAATAAACCAGTATTTAAGTAATTTATCAAAAAAAATCTTATACAGGAATGGTAAAAGTGTAACCGATCGAAGGAAGTTTCTATTCCATTTATTTCAATTGCATGGAATATTGGTAGGGATCTTTTACATATTCAAATAAATTCAAGATTATTTGTTTCCCGTCATACTCAATGATCAGGATGATTTTCGCTTTTTCGTACAAAATAAGTGAGTTAATTAATTGTCACTGCACCTATATGTAGGTAGTTTATAAAAAATAAATCACAAATATATAAAATCGACTTTATTTCCTAACCAATGTTAAGACTAATAGACAACAAGAAAACAATTAAAATTTAGTAGTGTAGAGAACTAGTAATAATTTTACGACGTAACGAGTAGCTCGATCTTTCTAGATTTCACATTCACAGATAGGTCATTTATAAGTAACAATATTAATTATCAAGTAACTATAATATCTAACAGATACAATTAACCTTACGTAATGAACTGAAATGAGATCAAAATCATTATTAAAGTATTTGAGAATGCTAACAAACAAGTCTTATAGGTATTTAAGGCAGATACCATCATGATTTTATGAATCTGTTGAACAAATGAATGACAAAAATTATCACAATAATGAGTTTAGAACTCTTTAGTTTAATCAACTTACGATAAATAATTATTTTAAGTAATAGTTGTAAGAAAATATAAGTCTTAAAAGAAAATCAATATTGATTTTGAAAAAAAGATCGTAGAAAACAAAAATATTGTTAATTGTGTCATCAACTAAACGATTTCTAATAGAGCTGCAAATATAGCCTGCGGCCGAAAAACCCCTTTTAGCTTCTACACTTGTCGGCTTTATTGTCAGCAGATAATCGTGAATAGCAGACAAGTATTCTCCTCGAACTCCATCGCTTTCAAATGTCGTCATTTCTTTTTTTAGTACTTTATCAAAATCTTTCTCTTTTTTAGTATGTACGCTATAACACGTGGCTTTTTGCTGGATTTGTAATTGTAATTCTTCCTGTAATGTCAAATCTTTCTTTAGTGATGGTGAAGGTCTCTTCTACTGTTTCTTCTATGTTTTCTTTAGATTTATCTTCTTGAATAACTCTTTCAAAGATTTTTGTCATTTCTGATCGTATTACTTTTTTCTATGGCATAGTAAATGTATCATCAGATCGGTTTATATTTTCAAGATATTTCTTTGGATTCTGTAAGTATATTAATATTAGTTATATAATATAAGTAAATTGATGCTTTTTAGACTTGCCTCACAAGTAGGTCGCCTATTACAATGCATTAATGTACAATAAAGAGTTTTATAATAAATGAGCCACTAAACCATACGAGTAGTTTCAAAATCTGTGCTACAAGAGTTAGAATGAACAGAATAAATGATGAGTAAATACGGTTTCACAGGTGAAGCAGTAAATATACAGTAATAAATGAGATTACATAATAAACAACTTTAGTAGTAGATGAACAATTAACGAAAATTGGTTTTGTTATGTTTCTTGGGTTTTATCGTAAAATTTCTGCAATTCTTTCAGTTTATTGAGGTGAATTTCACTGCAACGTAGGATGTACTCATAAATATTGAATATACTGGAACAGAAACTGAGAATTTTGAAATAAACATTTTGACATATTAAAAAGTGTTTTTAAAATTATTTATTTAATAGAATGATAATTCCTTTTCAAGTGATGTGTAAAATGTTATGTCAAAACAGAACTGGCTATCTTTGGGTAGTGATGCGAATTGTTTTCGGGAGGTTTTGAGGGTTGGTATCATTACGACTTTTTATCTACACGCTATATGAATTATCAAAATTTTCAAAAAGATTAGCCGAAAATCACTTTCTGTTAGAATTCTGCAGGGTCTTTTATGTACAATTTCCTTATATTACACCTTTAAAGGTGCCGATTGCTCAAATTCCAACTTTCGTGCCATATGTAGTAGCGGCAATTCATGTGAAGTAGGTACTTAAAGAATCATCACATACCAAAGTTTAACTTGGTAGTGATATTTATCCTCCTCTCTTTTTACTCCTTCTCATTCCACTTTTTCTTCTTATTACTCTCATTCTCGTCTCATTCTTCTTATTTTACTTCTGCTTCTGCTTCTACTTCTACTGTCATTATTTTATTTTGGCTCTACTTTCTTTTCCTTTTCCTTCCCCTTTTCTTTTAGCTCCTCCTTCTCCTTCCCACCATATCATATATTACATCAATATTCACCTGCATGGAGATGTTTACGAGATATTGGTTATATGTTTATTAATTACTGTCCTTTTTTGAGTTTATGTGATCTTTAAGCATATATTAATAACAGCTCCGAAGATTATTCCCATATAATATACGTATGCATAATGCAGTTTAACGGATACTTTTTAGACTTTATATGAAATAGAAGTATGTCACATTGTAAGATAAACTTCATACAAATGGATTGTTGCTTTGTTCTCAAGAAAATATCTGATCATTTCGAAAGCTACCTACTTGCTTCGGTACCAATTTTTTATACATTTATATATAACTCAGGCCATTATTCGTATTTTGTTCGTCCTACTTGAATGACATTGTTTTTCTAGTTTTAAGCTTTTAAGGATATATGTCGTATTCCGAAATCGAAAGAATATAAAACCCTTTGAGTGTATACTTTCAAGTTTTCTGCTTTGACTATTGACGAATTAAAACATGGACGTATGCTTTATACCCATGTATCAAAGGGTCTCCCTATGTCTTTGTCTAGCTTTGGATAAAATACCAATATAAATTGGTTTTGAACTTGTTAGCCTTCAAATACATTTAGCTTAAAAGAACTCTTCTCCTTAAAGAAAATCCTAATTAAAGTTAGAAATTTCTCAGATCTCATTCATATAATTATTGCATAAGTTACCATCCATATACAATGTAGAATTTACAAAAAGAAGTATTAAATAATAACTTAATTTTGATACTGTACAAATGAAGTGCAAAAAGTTTGATAACACAAAACAAAATGTAACAAGACTAAAGTTGTTGATTGATTTTTGCTGATGTCTACATACAACACGTCTGGTTCAGTCTAGATGTCGCCTGATTCATTGACAATTTTCTTTTTTTTCCAGGAATCCTCAAAATTAAGAACAGTGAAGAAAAGGATCAAGGAAGATACGAATGTTCTGCTGAAAATACGGTTGGCACAGAATTTTCTAAGCCTGCTCTTCTTTATGTTAAAGGTACAAATTAATTTATATTTTTCTATATGTGGTTCATTTTATATGTATATACGTTATACGAAAACAAAAATTTCTTGTTACTACTTTTAGCATGAAATTTTACATATAATTTAGTTGAATTTAACGTACATTAAACAAAATCAGTTATTAAATTAATGGTAACAAACATATATTATCCCGGGATTGGTACAATTCTGTCACGTTTGTTTTTTTATTTGTTACTTATCTCGCTCATATTAGTCGCATTAAGACCGTAATTATATATTTTAAGTAATTCTAATTTAATTAAAAGAAATGTCAAGTATTTGGTCAGTGGAATCAACAAAATGTGGATCGTCATTCCAAACTAATAATTAATTTGTTCGTACACCATTGGTAGCTCTGATAAATCTTATAACGAATAAAAGTTCCATATTGTAGCATAATACAAAGTAGTTGAGTAGTGTCTCTGATTTGTGTAAATGAGGGTAGTAGTTGTTGAGAAGATAGTAGAATGGTGAATGATTACCTGCGGAAATAACTACTCCGGTATCTACTTTATATAAGCTAAGTAAATCATGAAAGCTGGGTTCAAGGTAGAAGATTCAAAAATCGACTCGATGTCTTTTTGAATGCTAAAGTAAAAAGGGCGATAGATAGAATGAATAGGAATCAACTAACTTTTTGGTTTCATATTATAGCTAGCATTAAATATTGACCTTTCGCAATTGATGATTTTGTTCAATCCATTGGACATGAGTTGTAAATAAGTTCCTATTTTCAATCTTGTTAATTAACTCATTACTTATCTTCATAGATATTTTCTTGAACTCTGTAACTACCATTGTCTGTGACCCTCCTTGATCTATCCATTCGTACACCCGACTTCAAATTTTCGTGTCTACTCCTTGGTACTTCATTTAAGCAATTATCAATTACGAATCAAAAACGACACTGTTTTTAGCGAATGGAAATTATTTGATATGAGTAGGTAATGATCAGGAACCAATTTAATTCGCTCATTTATTTGTGTTATTGTCAACAAAGACGCAGTTGTCACAATTATTATTTTTTTTCTGTTACTTGTATTATTACTTCATAATATCTGTCGAGGTTTCTTGTGAAACCAAAAATGGGTAAATAAAGAAAAAACGCCAAAATTAGTTTCATTTAGACCGAAATGGTTTGTCGTGAACCCTTTTTTAACTAAAATTAAAATTAAAATTAAAAATTTGTAATGAAGACGATAAAACTCGCTCAGGCGAATATTCTTCAAATTAATTATGTTACGAAAGGTTTTGCTTCAGACACAAGCTGAGTGTGTGCCGATCGGTCATTTAAAAGAATCAAAAAAGTTATTCAAACCATGAAGTATTAGGATTACCGTTCCAATCTTCCAGATCTTAACGTAACAGCAAACTTTACTTCGTACAAATAGATTATTCGAAAGTATAAAAAATGTAACAGACTCTCGCTCCCATGAGCATAAGCTAATACACTTCTATTCCGATTCATTTTATCACTCCTTCATGCACCCAAGGTGTCATCCTTACCTACTTAGAGACAATGTCCAGCTGAGGATAACGCCTTTGATGTCGAAACGCGGTTTGTGTTTGTAAACGTTGTGCGTAGTTAAGGATTGTTTAACAATGTAGTTCTCAGCACTTAGTTGTCCCACAAAAATGAAAACTTTTAGTGCATTTACGAACTATATACTTATGTGAAATCAAATAGTTTTTTGTATTGTTTCCTTTATTTTAATTCGTGCTACTTATATGCTTTAGTGAGAAGAGTTCCTCCTCAGATAACTCGACCTCCACCACCTATTAATGAAGTAGCATTTGGATCAGACTTAAATTTAACATGTGTAGCTGCTGGATCTCCAATGCCATTTGTGAAATGGAGGAAAGGAAATGGGGAGGAAGTAGGTTCCGATCAACTACAACCCATAGGAGTGAATACCCTAGTCCTTACAAATATTCACGAATCGGCCAACTACACGTGTATCGCAAACAGCTCACTTGGATTGGCTGAAGCTGTCGCACAAGTCAAAGTACAATGTGAGTTTAAACTTTTACCTTTATAAAGTTTCTGCATGTTTTGTGTGTTCGCTTATTTATACAAATGTTATGTAGATAGACTACAAATAATAATCACAAATATTCCTTAATAAGACGGGTTATAACAATTCATACTTTTCATATTATTTGTCCCACTACACATGGGCAGTAGTTACTATGCGCAATCAAACATCTTGTGTGTTCGATGAAAGGAACAGCGGACAAGCATTATTCTGACCCAGGGGGGAATAACCGAAGGGGGGCTTAGAAGGGGGAGTACCTGAAGGATAAGTAAAGGTGCTTAAGAAGGAGCGGAGTCCTTACAATAGAGATATCGAGTGATAGCTGACATATGCAATGCGCAAAATTTCTAACGCAAGATGACTAACTACGCATATATAATAGAATAAAAATTTTTGGTCCTGAACCCTCATAGCCTGTCTACTTCCCTGAAAATTTATTCTATTGTATAAATATATTGTTATTGTTATCCAAAGTTAGCAGTGGTTTCGAAAAAAGAATTCACAACTGTCTGGAAAACGATGGTCGAGATTTCGAACACCTGTTATAAATATTTTATTTGTGTATGTTATACTTAATTTAGTCAATATATTATTTGAAACATTTAATTAAAAACTCCAAATAGCGCATAAAACAATCATTTAGAATACTTAGCTTATGAACACCCTAATACCAATCGACAGGTAATTAAAAAATAAAATCTCCTGATATATTAAAAAATATAGCGTTCCATTTAAATTAATCAAGTTACAAATCCTTAAAGTTCTTACTTAAGTAGTATTAATTTTTGGACACCCTGTATAAGATGACAAGTTTCTTATAATTGGGATATAAAATATTAGCTATTGTTACACTTCATTGTAAATTTCGCTTACATAACTTAAATACTTCTTAAGTATTTTAAACATGAAAATTAGGTTAGATTTTAATAAAATTCAAATTTATTTAAAAAACCTTAAGGTTTAGGTATTATAAACCTTATCAAAACAAACACTTATTTTGATCGAAGAATTCAAAAATGCAATAATATACAGGGGGTCACCATAATAGACTGCTATATAACCCAAAAGTTAATGTTTTTTAAATTTTCATATTTCGGCCATAATATTCCGTGCCATATAGCGTGAACAGCCCTGTATATAAGGTTATCTTGTTATTATTGTCTTCACCTGAAGAAGCTACAGTGTGGTGAAACGATCGTAGTTATTAAATAAAATTTCTTGAAACTTATTGGTGTATTTTTACATCGTTATTACTAAAACTGTTTCTAATGGAATAATCTACTTCAAAATACTTTGCAAAAAGAAAGTTTGTTTGTCGTTGATGAGATCCTCTGTACGGTTTAAGGGTTATTCACCATGTATAAAACACTTCGTATGCGTTTGTTAAATATCCATATAAATGCATTCACTGCCAACAATACTTCTGAGTAAATGATAAAGCAGCGGTCGTCTTCCATCTTAATTTGCCTTCACAGAAGACTATTAGTTTTATCACAAATCGTGTAGATTGCTCTAAAGCTGGATGACGAATTGACTCAATTTCGCTCTATTTACAAAAGATACAAGAAGCAATTAGTTAATTGATTAGCTCTTACAAAAAATATGTGTTAATGGCCTTTTAGATACAGGTAAGAAACTCAACAAACCTTTTGCATGATTTAGGTTGTTCATGATTTTTGAATTTTAAGCAACGATTAGTTAAATTGATTTCAGTTGCCTTGGTTAACGTTCAAGTGATTGCGACTAACATATGGTGTTAAATTATTAAAAATGGTTACACAATCGGTAGGTTGTTATGGCCCACCATATCTACGGAATTTATTCTGTATCTCTATCAAAATTCCGAGTAAAAAATCTATGAGTCCTGTTTTTGTTGATTGATTGTTATGGCTACCTAATGAGTTCGGAGCCATTAATTCAACTAATCATTTTTCTGGTGTCGTATTTATCTGTTCCGTTTGTTATTTTATCTGTTCCGTTTGTACGAACTACTAATCTTATAATTGCAATCGTATCAATGTACTCATTAATTTAAAGGACCTTATTAAACGTGAACTCGCTACTTAATATTAGAATCTCCTACAGAAGGCGTTCTTCTTGCTATCTGTAGTTGTTGTCTACTTTTTATTAAATCGTTTATACGGTACCAGATTTCGTTCATTATAAGCGGTAAAAGCAGTGCTCGAAAAACAAAATTAACTTAATAATAAACAAGAAGTTATTAAGAAGTTTATACTGTTATCAAATTTTGTCTATTTTACTAATACGGTCACGTCTAAAAGATATGTAATATTCATAAGAATAAATGTTAATTTATTTATTTTATGTATTTTACTAAACTCAAACTTTCTAAAATGCTCTCAACTTGAAGCATTATTCAAATTACCAATTATAGAGACTAATAGCGACGTCCAACAACTTTTTTGTTGTTACTGTTAACTCTTGTGAGTCTAACAAGCAAAATTTTGTCTAGTATTTGGGTGTAACTTATGATCAAAGAGGGTTATGGGCTAATTTTTGGTCAAAGATGATTCTGTAGGAAATACTGTGAAAAATCCAATATAATTTCCTTTCAATTTTCAAATGACTTTTAAATGATTTTTGTTTATTAAAATACCTACATAAAACTAAACGTACAAATTCATGTACATTCAAAATCTGAAGTCAGTTATACAGCATTCCATTTAAAAAAAGAAATTGACCTTTAAATAACCCTCAAATTCGACCAAACTGTCAAATTAAAGGTCAGTATTTGATGTGCCCCTAAGAATTCTGCAACGTTGGTCCCTGCCTTTGTTTTAATTCAGGCCTTTATTTTCGTGAATAGATTATTATATATATATGAATAATATATATAATGATATGTATGTTTCATTTATCAGTTAGAATCATATTAGAGGCAAATTAGGAGGAATTTGGGATGAATTGGCTGACAGTCAAGAATTCTTTTAATTAATTTCCATATTATAAAATGTATTCACTGCGTTAAATGGTTTCACATTTTTTACTTTAGTAGCTTTTATATGTATATGTAAGTTCGTATAATCAGTAAACAAATTTAGGAAAGGAATATATAATTTGCTTTCAATACGACCTATCTGGTGCTTCTACCATGTCATACTGAGGGTAAATTAAATTTTGTTTTTCAAAAATAATTTAAAAATGAGATGTATGAATGTTTAATTTAAATACTAGATTGATAACAAATCCTTAGTTGGATAATTAATAATTCAACAACACTAATAAACATGGGATTGATAACACGATATTCTTTAGGTACCCTTAAATTCTTAAGGTTTCATTCATAGTTATTTTGTAATATGCATGCGCCCCGTCTCATTTTACAATACAAACATCATGGAGCATGTTCATTAATTCCTCTGAACTTATTTTAAAGGCAGTATTAGTTGGCATCAGCAATTTAAACAATACGATTTAAAAGGGATAGGCCTATCTCTTTGAAATCCAACTGGGGGAAAAGATACCAAATATTATTGTTCCCTTTAGAACTAAAACACTGTTACTTATGATCACTAGTTAAACCCAGTTGGATTGATAAAGAATTCTGTTAAAGCAATTAATCGGATAGAAGAAAGTTAGTCCTTTTATCAATACAAAAATTTTCGAGAAATACTTGAGGTAAAAATTAAAGAGGGAGTATTTGTTGATCTGTGATAGGGGAAATAACGAACGATGAAATAATATTTGAGTGCTAAATAAAACTGAATCAGTTGTTGCAAACTTTCTTAGAAATGTGCCTGTCGACAATTACATACATACTGTAAATGAACTATCTAATGATTAAAAATTAATAACATGTAAAATGCCTCCCAAAATTTGCTTTCTGGATCCTTACAACGATTTCTTTCCTGAAAATTTAAAAACAGAAATTGATTAATATGAGAAATGCAATGAAAAACAAATATCAACGTAAATGAAATGGTAATTTGCCTGATGATTATTACAGAACATAGCCAAGGGATACTACAAAAACAAAATATCGCCATTAAACATGACAATAACTTTCAGTAGCTCCTCTAAGATTAATAATAATTCAATAATTTTATTGTGTTGTAAAGAAATATGCTTCTCACCAAAAAAGTTTTAGTAATAGAAAAAAATCAAAGACCTTTTTCGGATTTTTAGGCGAGTGTTACATAAGAGACTCATTGTTTCATTTATGTCTCAAAAAAATAGTTAATTTTTGTTGACCAGTGTTATCAACATAGTAGGTACCTAATATTGGTTTACTTCATACTTAGACGGTTAATTTGTATCATTAAGCTATGTTGTTCACCAGCTAATTTCCTACTGAATGCCTTCAATCTTATTGTATCAAAGTACCTAAATAATATCGAAATGAACCTTCACAGACTTCTCCGATAATAATCATTAACACTGCTATGAAATTGAGTTGAAATAACGTAGAACATATGTTAAAAACTGTATTCAAAGTATTTCAGGAGGCAATTATTATCATTTTGCATTTATATTATAAACAACGTTAATTAAGGATTCAGTTTATATTTGGCGTTGAAGTTGAATTAAGTCAGTTGCTAATTAAGAAAGATTTCACTTACAATTAATGTAATGTAATGTTTTTAACAAAGTTCGTTGAAAATCTCTGAGTGGTTACTGCTGAGCGAGTCTAAGCTCACACCAATTTGCAGGATATGCTTTCGAAGTTTAATTACGTACGTTTTTGTACCTTATCTGATGTCTAAGAGATTCAAGTACACCACGAAACCAGCGGAGTGCACCGAACTTTAAACTCTTCGATTTAAAGCCAACAGCTGCGGGGCTTACGAACTTATAGTTGGAGTTCTCACTTGCATAAATGGCATTCTTGCAGCACTACCAACGATAGATGTTAATGTGATTTGAAGTTTGTAACCAGAGGAATTTGACCCAAATTAAATTTACTGTTTCACCGGCGACCTGAAATATCCTCTTGGGTGACATTTACACCGAAGCTCTTATCTTTTACTGCATTGATAATACTTCCGTTTATTTTTAGTTCTGACAATAGAAAATGAAATGGTCCTAATTATTTCATCAAGCCGCCTTCATTGAAAACAATTTTGTTTTTCTAATTGTCTTCAAAGTGTTACTTTTACTATTATTATATTTAAAAAATGTAGGAGAAGCACATAACTTTTGTGGGGTAACACTTTCAAAAGCGTCTCTTATGCGCATTTTCATATTTAGTGGGGAAAAAAGAAATCTATTGGTGTTAAGTCCGGGGAACTGGGGGCCCAATTATTAAATCCGCTTCTCCAAATCCACCTTTTTTGAAAGTTGGCATTTTAAAATTGCCAAACCTCACGGTGATAATGAGGCGGAGCTCCATCCAGTTGAAGCCACATGGTAGTTCTTATATTAAAAGGCTCTTCTTCCAATAATATTGGAAGTTGGTGTAAAAGAAATTCCAGAAACATCATACCATTTAATGGCCCTTCAAAAAAATACGGAGCAACTAAATACGGGCGCAGTAGTATTCCACCCCATACACTAACGGACTACCTATTCTGATTTCATTACTCTGTATTTATGCGGATTCCAATCAGAATAGTTGTGAAAGTTATGTCTATTCACGAGACCATTGTTAGGAAAAGTACATTCATCATTAAGTAACATTTGAAAAATTTTTCATTTTCTGAAGCTATCCAAAACCCACATGCAAAATTCAGTTCGGTTATCAAAATCATTTCCATAAAGTTCTTGACAAAGTTGGATTTTATAAGGATAAAAACCGTGTTTTTAAGAATTCTTGAAATATTTGGTTGGCTAATGTTCGTATTTTTGGAAATCTGATTTTAACTAATATTGGGATTTTCTATAACTGAACCAACTACCATAAAAACACTTACTTCATCTTCAGTGACTAATTTCCTGTAGTGGGTTTTTTATAAGTGACATTTCCGCATTCCTGAAATTGTTTTAATAATCTTTCAAAAACGGCTGGCTTAGGAAGTTTTCTTTCGGGAAACTTTTGAGCATAAATTCGAGAAGCCAATAAACAATTCTTATAACATTTGAATAAATTTTCATTTTGAATAAGCAACACCTCAATAATAAATAATAACATCTGGCAATAAATGCCAAAGCAAACAGATGCATCGTAACTTTCATTTAAAGAACTCCAAATGGCGCATAAAACAATTACATATTTAGCGTTTCCTGAAAAAACACGAAGACTTAGTTTATGAACACCCTAATACCAATCGATAAATAATTAAAGAATACATCTCCTGATATGTTTAAAATATGACGTTCCATTTACATTAATCAAATTACAACCCCTTAAAGTTCTTACTTAAGTAGTAATAATTTTTGGAACTCTGTATAAGGTGACGAGTTTATTATAATTGGGATATAAAATATTATTGATTGTTAGACTTTATTGTAAATTTCGCTTACATAACTTAAATACTTCTTAAGTATTTGAAATATGAGAATTAGGTTAGATTTTGATCAAATTCAAATTATTTAAAAAACCTTAAGGTTTAGGTATTATAAACCTTATCAAAACACTTATTTTCATCGAAGAATACAAAAATGCAATAATATACAGGGGGTTCCATTTAAAAAAACATAACTTTGATACTTTTAGGGCATTTGGAACACCCTGTATAATATGAAAATCATTTTAAAAGGTAACTGTAATAGACCCCTATATAAGCCAAATGTTAAAGTTTTTGAAATTTTCATATTTTGGTCATAATATTCCGTGCCGTATAGGTTGAATAACCCTGTATATATACACAACTAAAGACGGGAAGGGAGATTTTTTATTTTAGATTTAGCAACAACAAAGAATTACTTGTTTCGATTTGATCGTTTCAGATTACATTTTTCTTATAATATCGATTAATTTCTTGTGACTCTAAAAGGTTTAATTTTTGTCGTTTGTTTTCTATATGCAAAATTTTATATTCATTATTAAAATTGTGATTACAATTAATTAGACGCTCAGCAAAAGTCAATGAACACTTTTCTAACTTAAAACTATTATGATGTTCTTTAATCCTATCTGAAAACTTTCTGCCCGTTTGGCCTATGTAAACTTTAGCACAATCTCCACACGTTAACAAATATATTCCTGAGTTACAGTTCTTTTCTGTTTTGTATTTACAATTTTTTGTAATTAAACCTAATGTGTTATTAGTTTTAAATGATACTACTATATCTTTATCTAAATTACTTAAGTATTTTAAGTTTTTCTGAGATATACCCCATATATGATAAACTTACATATTTAGAAGGTTTTTCTTTTGCTGGTTTAGGGTAAATGGAAAATAATAATTCTTTTTTAGTTTTATTCTTAAGCAGATTATCTATCATTGTTTTAGGATAACCATTGTTTTTTGCGATATTTTAAATTCTGTTTAGTTCTAGTTTAAAATTTAGTTTAATTATTATATTAAAGGGGTTCTTATTCGCCTATCTATTATGGCATGAAAAGCTGAAAGTTTTTTTGTCATAGGATGGAAAGAGCGTGCATTGATTATCGTGTCGGTATGTGATGGCTTATGATAAATAGCGAATTCATGTTTCGAGTTATTTATGTTGAGAGTAAAAAAATTATTGAATTATTTGTTTCTGTTTCTAGAGTAAATTTTATATTTTAATGTAAAGTAATAATATAAAACATGGTCCTTGAAAATATTACCTACTTTGTGAAATGGTTTTTTCAAGTGATTCATAAAAATATCAGATAATAGAGGGCTTAGTGGGTTCCCCATGGGCAGTCCTACTTGAGAATAATAATTTCCATCAAATTGAATTATTTGAATTATTTGAATTAACCACTGGGTTTACCTTATTGTATGTAAATATATCTGAAATTATTCTAATAACATTAGGGGGTGGAATACTTGTGAAAAGGTTTACCACATCGAACGAGACTAATTTGGAATTTAGTGGTAATGACACTCCGGAAATTTTGTCAATGATATTTAATGAGTTTTTAACAGAAAATTCTGAATTGAACTGAGTATTTTCTAAAATAGTATTGTGACGGACGTGTCATTTTAAATGACGTTGGCATTCGCCGACTGCGAAATTTGAATGAACGTTACCTATGACGCGTTCCAGAAGGTTCGAGAGTTGCTGGACGTTTCGAGAGTCATCTAGAAACGTCCATAATACTATATAAGGAACAGCGTTGGACAGTTTGACAGTTTTTGATAGAAGAGAGCGACAGAGATAAGTTCGAAGTGAAGAGAAGCGTTTAGAAAGCGAAATAGCTATTGAGTTGTAATTGTTATCGAAATAGTTATTGAAAAGTTGTGTTAGAATTGATTTAATAAAAAGTGTTGAGAGAAAAATACGCGATATTGTAAATTACGTAACAGTATTTATAAGAAATTTTGAAAATTTGGTACAAGGGGCTTGTAACCGGACGTAAAGGCATACCTATTATCTCTTTTGTGAAGTTTTAATAAACCACACATTTTAGGAGCTTGAGGATTCATCACCGACATTTGATATTTCAACGAACCACTACAAAAAACACTATCATAATTAGCCATGAACGTTTTTACTTGTTTTTGAAAAATAATAGTTGGATCTGACTTTAATTTTTTTAAATTGTTATTATTAAGAAATCCTAGAAATTTGTCCACGTAATCTGCCTTAGAAATACATACTATAGTATTTCTTTTGTCTGCTTTAATGAAAGTTAGCTTATGTTTTGAAGGTTTTGATTTCTTCAACTCAAGACAACAAACCATTATTTTAACAATTAAAATGAGTAACGCATCTCTTACTTCTAATCAGTTTACTTAACTTCTACAACCGTACATTGAGTTGCTTACGTACAGCTTAGTAACAATTTTTATAAGCAAATCTATGGGATGGAGGGCAATGGGAGGCCTTCTAGCTCAATTTTAGCTGAAATTGTTATGAATAGAGTTATTACAGAATGCCTTGATAAACTACCATTTCAATTGCCTTTTTTTTTAATATATTGATGATTGTCTTGCTCTAATTCCTACAGGATTGAAAAATGATGTTATATATAATCATGTTTGATTTACCCTTCCATTAAATTTACCATGTAGATGCCAAAATCCTATTTCTGGATGTCCTTATTACTAGAGGGTCGGGATGTATTGAATTCGAGGTCTATACAAAACACAACTTAATTTCTTCTCTTCTCGTCCTCTTCAGTACAAAATAAATACTATAATTATGCTGAGACAGAGAATTTTTTGACTCTTCTCCTGAATTTATTAATAACAAGCTTGACAATGCAAAAAACATACTTAAAAGAAATCATCACTCGATGCTTCTAATTAACAAATTCTTTTACCATCCTATGAGTAACATTGCGCAGGATCAATCTTTACGTGTAGATAGTGGCCCAACTACCGCCAAAAAAGTGATGAAAAATAATATGTTTCGTATTCGTATATCAGAGAGTCAAAAATATTTTCTGAAATTTTAATATTATTATTGTTTTTAAACCTATTAACAACTCGTCATGCATTTTTTCACTTAAATAAAGCAAAGCCAATGATTTAAATAGAACTAACTCAATATGTAAAATACCTTGCAACAATTGCAATGAATGCTACATGAGCCAAATAATGAACATAGAAAGGATTTCAGGAAAACGTTGATACAAGTCCTAATTATAAAATTGCTCTGTTAAAGCACTCAACAGAAGCAGTCCATAAACCTCATTTTGATCTTGTCAGTGTACTTTTCACATTGAGGAAAATTGCTTTAAAAAATTATTTATTGAAACATCTTATAGACTTATTCATGAGAACAAAGTCATGAATTCTTGGTCCGATTTAGAGGATAATCTTACAGTGAACAGTTATTACAATAAAATAACTAAAAAATGAATTTCAATTGAATCCTTCATTTTAAATTAAAATAGCTTTTTATTATCTAAACTGGTTAATTTTAATCCTTATTGTTTGTGTTTTTCTAACTTATTCTTTGTTATATTTAATTTATAGCAATCAGGGACCGTACGAGTGTGCGACAACAACTTGTCTGCATGTACTTCTTATCGCTAACATGCTTACGGCGTAGACACCGCACACGGTACTTTTGTTGTTATCAACTTACAAGATGTAAATAATCGTTCTCCAGCGACAAGAAACAAGTTCAATTCTGGAATCATCGAGAACCATCAGGATTTCCTTTTCGAATCATCTAGAAAGTTGTAAATGTGTATATAAAGTGATCATCTTTGGACCGAGACACAGTAGTTGTGAGAAACCATCAGTGCGCGAAACAAAACGATAAACAATAAACAAAGTGATATAAATAAGTGGTTACATAAATAAGAGAATTGTTGTCATATAAATAGTAGTTCTAAGTTAGTGTTTAAGTGTTATATAAATAGTGTTAAATAAATAAATTGTTTAAATAAATATCTTTGACTAAAAAATTCGTTACAATTGGTGTCAGGTGTGGGGTCTGCGAATCGATCCCCAGAGAATTTTTTTTCTAGGTTTTTTAAAATAAAAAAATAAACAAAAATAAATAAAAATTGGCCCGAAAAAATTCCCCCCGAAAGGAAATTTTGGAAGAAAAACCCTTGGGAAAATTCGGGAAGAAAAAAAAAAACAAAAAAGGAAGAAAGGGGAAAAGGGGGGTAAAATTTCCAACAAGAAGAAATACACGTCCAACAAGAAGAAATACACATAAAGCTGGGGACCTTCGACGACAGAGTAGCCCAGCTGGAAGAAATGGTGCTGAATCTGGAAAAACGAAAAAACCCAAAACTTACGGAAAAGAGGCATAGCGTGGTTGACAGCAAAGAAATCCCTGACGTGAAAGAAGAACAGGTCGTCTCCTAAAATAGTGCATATGAAGCTACCTACGTTTGACGGAAAAACATCATGGACCACGTTTGTGCGCAATTCGAAGTAGCTGCAAAAGCTTACCAATGGACGTTAGAAGAAAAAGCTTTTTCACTTGCTCTTGCTCTGCGTGATGGTGCTGGCGAAATTTTGAACACGTTACCACCAAAAGAATTACTAGACTACCATCCGGGTTAGAGATGCCATACGGCCAAGCACATCTGACGGCCGTGTACCATGTGCAGTTAAAGAACCGACGACAAAAAAGGGAAACCCGGAATACGAGGCGGATATCGTACGGTTAGTCCGACTCGCCTATCCAGGTACGGCTGATGATACACTTAAAAGATTGGCCGTCGACGCGTTTATTGACGGACTAAAGGACGACGATATACAACAGCGACTCCGACTGGACCGGCCGAGGACTTTGGTAGACTCATTGGCCCGTGCACTGGAATACGACGTCGTCAAACAGGCGTCGCAACGACAATGTCTAGTGCGGGAATTGAAAGAAGAGTCAGCCAGTCGGGACGAAGATATACTGGAAGAGATCCGCCGAATAATAACTAAAGTAGAAAGGAAGCCCAGACAAATCAGGTGCTGGAACTGTGGGAAGCTAGGCCACGTGAGAAGCAGGTGCAAGAGTGAAAGATCTGCTTCTCAGGAAGATAAGCCCCGCGTACAGGAAAACTAGTCAGACGTAAAGGCAGCAGGAAGGGGCGAACCAACGTCGTCCTGCACAAAATAAATACTGGCGAGGCACAACCCATCCATCAGCGACCCAGGAGACTACCACTAGCCAAGAGAGAAGAGGCTGAGAACATCATAAGTGAAATGCAAAAGGATGGGGTAATAGAACCATCTACTAGCCCTTGGACATCGCCGGTCGTCCTGGTCAAGAAAAAGGATGGCTCGACACGCTTCTGTGTGGACTACCGCCAATTAAATAATGTGACGAAAAAGGACCGCTACCCGTTACCACGAATCGATGACACCCTTGATACACTCTCAGGGTCGACGATATTTTCCACCTTAGACCTCAAGAGCGGATACTGGCAAGTAGTTCTGGAGCAGGATGCCAAAGAGAAGACAACGTTTTCCATTGGAACGGGGCTGTGGCAGTTCAAGGTGATGCCGTTCGGGTTGTGTAACGCACCAGCCACCTATGAGCGACTTATGGAAACAGTCTTGGTTGACTTGATTGGGAAGACTTGCCTGGTATACCTCGACGACATAATTGTGGTTGGAAAGGACTTCAACGACCATCTGAAAAATTTTGAGGAAGTTTTCCGAAGACTCCGTGATGTCCACCTAAAACTAAGCCCCAAGAAATGTCAGCTATTCCAAGAGACCGTCAACTACTTGGGACATGTAGTATCCGGAGACGGCGTTTCAGTCGACCCACAGAAAATCAAGGCCGTGCAAGAGTGGCCTGTACCTGCTGACGTCCATCAAGTCAGAAGTTTCCTTGGACTCTGCACTTACTATAGACGTTTTGTTCCCGGATTTGCAAAAATCGCTAAGCCTTTGACACGACTCACAGAAGAGAGTAGACCATTTTGTTGGGAGCAAGACTGCCAAGCTGCCTTTGAACAGCTAAAGAAGACCCTCTCTTCTGCACCTGTGATGAGCTATCCCCTACCAAACCCTGGGAAGCTTATCCTGGACACCGACGCTAGCAATATTGGAATTGGCGCGGTTCTGTCACAAATGCAGAATGGCGAAGAAAAAGTGATCGGCTACTTCAGCAGAACTCTATCGAAACCTGAACGGAATTACTGCGTAACCAGACGCGAATTGTTAGCCGTAGTAAAAAGTGTGGAGCATTTCTACAAATACCTCTACGGAAGAAGGTTTTTGCTACGAACCGACCATGCCGCGTTGAAATGGCTGCTGAATTTCAAGATCTCCGAGAACCAAGTGGCCAGATGGATAGAGAAGCTGCAAGAGTATGACTTTGACACAGAGCACCGAGCGGGAAGTAGCCATAAAAACGCCAAGGCCTTATCCAGAAGACCTTGCCCGGATAATTGTAAACACTGTCAACGCGTCGAGTAACATGAAGAGGTTAGGAGGATAACTATCCTGGACGAACAGTGGCAGCCCGACAATATTAAGGCAGAACAACATTCCGACGTGCTCCTAAAAATGTTCCTGGATTGGAAGAAAGAAGGCAGAAGACCAACCTGGCAGGAAGTGGCTGCCAAGTCAACAGAAGTAAAATCGTTGTGGGCTCAATGGGATTCCATTCAAGAAGAAGATGGTCTCCTGAAGCGCGTCGTTGAGAATCAAGATGGCACCGAGAGCAGACGTCAGCTGGTGATACCGAGAAGCTTGGTAATAGAAGTTCTGCAGTGCCTCCATGACGACCCTTCGGGAGGACATTTCGGCGTAAAGAAGACCCTTGGCAAAGTGCGAGAATGATTTTACTGGGTCAACTGCAAGAAGGACATGGAAGATTGGTGCAGAAAGTTTATGACGTGCGCCGCCAGTAAGGGACCTCAGAAGCGACAACGTGCTCCGATGCGGCAGTATAACGTTGGCAGTCCATTTGAGAGAATTGCCATAGATGTTGCCAGACCATTCCCAGAATCTGAAGATGGGAATAAGTGCATCGTAGTGGCAATGGACTACTTCACGAAATAGGTTGAAGCGTACGCCCTTCCAAACCAGATGGCAACTACAGTGGCGGAAACGCTCGTAAAAGAGTTAATCAGCCGATTCGGAGCACCACTGGAGCTGCATTCCGACCAAGGACGAAATTTCGAGTCGGCCATATTTCAGGACATCTGTAAGATATTGGGCATTCACAAAACTCGTACTACAGCCCTACATCCCCAATCAGACGGCATGGTAGAACGAATGAACAGGACCATTAACAAGTACCTGTCCAAAATGGCCTCCAAACATCAGCGAGACTGGGATCGTTATCTGCCAATGTTCCTTTTGGCATACCGGTCTTCCGTACATGAAACTACGACAAACACCAGCCAGGGTACTGTTCGGTCGAGAGCTGCGACTACCATGTGATTTAAAGTTCGGATGCAAACCTGGCGAAGACGAAGCTGGAGAAGATTACGTCAGTGAACTCCGAAGACGACTAGATGACATTCATGACAACATACGTTCCCATATGCATATAGCCAGTGACCGGATGAAGGACGCATATGACATTAAGGCCACTGATGGAGGATTTTAGGAAGGAGATTTGGTGTGGCTTTATAATCCAAAGCGTCAAAGGAGTCTCTCGCCGAAGCTGCAACAAGGTTGGGAAGGCCCGTATAAAGTTATCAAACGAATCAACGACGTAATCTACCGAATTAGACGTACCCCCAAAGGAAAACCAAGAGTAATCCACTTCAGCCGACTAGTCCCATATGCTGGGGACAACCGCGAAGAGGCTCAAGTCAGTGTCGTGCAGACTCGTTCGTCAGAGCCCCAGTACGAAGAATTTATGACTGAACAGAGCCTACACCGTAAAGCCCGATTTGGAGTCACCACCGAAGTTCAGCAGGACCTATTCGCCGTCCCGAAGGAATACTCGCTGGCCTATTGTGTGGCAAGAGATTTGGACATGAGCCGTGGGATTGCCACGGTCTTTCGGAATAAGTTTGGGCAACCACCGATGTTGCTCGACCAGGTCAAAGATGGGAGAAAAGTATTGCAGTTACTCGATGGGACGCGATCCATCTTCTATGTAGTCATCAAAAGCAAGTCGTCGGAGAAGCCTGCCTACCACTCCTTATGGGACGGACTCCCTGATAGAGCTAAGAGAGCAGTTGCTGCTCGCCAACATCCCGAAGCTCTCAATACCGAGGATCGGATGTGGACTCGATGGGCTGGATTGGAGGGTGGTCAGAAACATGCTGGAGGTCTTGTTCCGATACACGGGAATAGAAATCTTGGTGTGCGCTTCGCTCGGGCCGCGAACCACTCGTGCGTAAATCGATCCTCCGGCTATATCATGACATTTATTTAAAAAGAATGTTTTGCTAGGGTTTGTTTTTTCCATGTACCATGGCTTTGATGTGCAAAAAATAAAAATTAATTGATTAGGATGACGTTAGGGCAGGTAAAAAATATTGGAATTCATAAATGTTTAAAATTCTATTACGATACATCATCGATATTTTTTTATTACCTATTAAACTATTAATTGCAGAATTTTCTTTTACTCGGTTAAAATTAGTTGTAGTTTGTATTGCGCGCTTTGCATATGTTTTCGCTTAGAACCGTTAATAATAAAACAGAAACTAGAAACAGGCAGGCGAGTCGAATAACCATTCTAATGTATCTAGTTGATTTAAAATTAGAGCATTATAGTAACTTATTGGGTGGTGGTAGTGTACACTAAACTAAACAATGAGCAGCAGGAACTCGGAATATCTCCTAAATTATGTAATAAAGTTTACAAGCGAGCAGGGATCTTACCAAAAGCCGATCTCACCATTCAGGCATATTGAAATATTAATGAAAAAAACAAAACCTCTGGGAAATATATTCGTTGTAAGTGTTACTTACTTAGTTAGATATGTAAAACTTTTATTTCCGAATTAGCCGAAAAAAAGTATCGATTACACGTCAATCAGTGGCTTATCGACATGTAGAAACATACTTAATTATTGGACAGAATTTAATCATTTTAATACTAAACATTAAGAAAATAAAAATATGGGATTCTGAAGATCCTGGAGAAGGCTAAGTATTTCTTAATGAAAAAAATTTACTTCAAAAAGTGTTAAGACCCTGTATATATATTTCAAGTTATATTTAATACAACATTTTAAGAATTATAAGAACTTTCAACAATAATTTTACCAACCGAAATTTTACCTGAAGTTAAAAGTAGCAGTACTACATCTGCAATTATATATGCATGTATTGTAATGATGGGTTTTACCCTGATTTCTGAAGGAAATTACCGGCTGTAGACCAGAAGAGAAGAAAACCGGCTAAAACCAGTTAGTAGGCAGGTATACTTCTGACCTTCTTCCTGATAAAACGCACTCTTAAAATTTGGTATTAGCATTTCAACATTCAACTAAAGCAAACATTTTTATATCCTGTCTCAATATCGTTAATCTTATTTTTAATCTTGTATCGTTTTTAAATTAAGTTGTAAATATAGTGTTACTGTTGTGTCCGAATTTTATTTCAAAAATACCTGATTTTTGGAGAAAAAGCAGAAAAGTGTTGGGTGTCAACTCTGCCTTTCGGTATTTTGTGTGGCATCGCTTAATACAAAGCATGGTCCTTCGAGCCGGATATCAACAGTAAGAACAAAAAACTATCAAAACTTGAAGAAAAACTACAAGATTCCAAGGAAGGACTGCCGACAACTGTACGTCCGATTCCATTCAACAAGAGTGATCGTCGACAAACTACAAAGTCCAGTTCCACTTTCCTGTAGGTCTATTTTACCCATTTATTTTTGTATTCAATTTGTGTCAAATTTGCAACAAATTTATTCACGTAACGCCTTATTATGGATCAACAAAGGTTAACGTTACAAAGAGGGAATATTAAAGGCCAAATTACAAGATTTCAATCATTTCTTGATAAACTTGATAGCAATAACCTTTGCAAAAATGTTATATCGAAATTACAGTTTAGTTTAAACAATGTAGTACCCTTATACGATAAATTCAATCTTATACAAGAAGAAATAGAACTTACTTCAGAAAACTCTGAGCTAGAGCGAGATACATTTGAGGAATTGTATTTTACAGCTGTAGCTCTTGCAAATCAAATTAAGTCAAAATTTTATAAACAACCAATTGAAAAAAATGAGGAAACCACCTCTCTCAATAGTTCAGTAGTATCAACTACTAGTAATACACAGGGAGTTAGACTTCCAACTATAGATTTACCAAAATTTAATGGTTCTTACGAGCATTGGCTTGAGTTTTATGACTGTTTCAAATCATTAATTCACGAAAATATACATTGAGTGATATACAAAAATTTTACTATTTAAAATCATCTCTAACGAACGAAGCAGCAGAGGTCATTCAATCGTTAGAAACATCTGAAACCAATTACACAATTGCTTGGAATCTACTCAGGGAACGTTTTGAAAACAAACGCCTTATCATTTACAACCATGTAAATGCACTTTTTGAATTACCATCAATCACTAAAGAAAGTAGTTTTAGCATCAGACAACTTTTTAACAGCGTTTCAAAGAATTTGCGTGCCCTTAAATCGCTTGGTGAACCCATAGATCATTGGGACACCTTATTAATACATTTGATTGTTAAAAAATTAGAGCCCCGCACAAGACGTCAGTGGGAAGAAATTAATTCAACGAATAAGGTTCAAAAAATGTCAAATTTAAATGAGTTTTTAAAATCAAGATGCGATCTTTTAGAAACTCTCAATCTAAACAAATGCGAAAATAAATCGTCAAATGTTAAACCCAAGTCAGATTTTAATCGTTCCAATGTTTACGTTACAACAAGTAATAAAAGTGAATTTTATTTTCGACGGACAAAATCGACTTTTTAAAAAGAAATTTATTAATATTAATTACAAGAAAAAACTTATCTACTACGATGATTATTACAATAATGAATCTGTTTTACATGGGAAAAATGTTTTTATGTTTAGAGATGTTTACGCAGCACAGATGTACCCAGTGCGCTTGCTATATGTACACCACAGGATTCTTATTACGGTACATACAGGTAGCGTGAGATAATTAGTGTGTGTCCGATGTGCAATAATATTAATCATTCTATCTATAATTGCAAAGATTTTCTATCCTTATCAACAGACAATCGCATTATTGAAGCCAAAATATTACATTTATGCTTGAACTGTCTTAGAAAGGGTCATTTCACAAACGTATGTAAATCTAATGCTTCTTGTAGATCTTGCAAAAAAAGACATAATACATTACTGTATATTGTTACCGAAAATAACTCATGCGGTGGTAGGGATAAACGATTAATTGAAACCACGCCTACAACTAGTGCAAATTCAGATACATTATTAACGAATCGCTCCTTTGATAACAATGTTAACTCTCAAATTTTATGGTCGACTGCATGCGTTTATGTTAAGGACGTTAAAAACAAATTTCTTGAATGCAGAGTCCTCTTGGATTCTGGATCGCAGTCCCATTTTATAACCGACGACTTGTGCAACCGTTTAGGCTTAACCAAACATAGCATTCAATCTTCGATTGTAGGTATCAATCATTCAATTTCTAACATTCAATATAAAACTAAAGTACAATTAAAATCTCGTTTAAATAATTATGTCAACGTAGCATGGTGTTTAGTGTTAGATAAAATAACAGATTCATTACCAACTAATTCATTTAACAAATCCATAATTAACGTACCCAGCAATATAAAACTTGCCGACCCACATTTTAATAGCTCGAGAAATGTGGACATGCTCATAGGATCCCAGCTGTTCTGGGACCTAATGTGTACAGGCCAACTTCAGTTAGGTAAAAATCAACCCATTTTGCATAATACAAAGCTTGGTTGGATTATAGAAGGTCCAATCAACACTCCTAATCATCATTTACCTAAAACCATTAGTTGCGCTAGTTTTAATATTCAAACAGACTTTAACAATCACATTTCGCATCGAATAGAAAAATTTTGGCTGTTAGATGAAGGCTATAACGACAAACGTAATTTTTCTCAAGAAGAAATTCAGTGTGCAGAACATTTTAAACAAAATTTAACACGTAACGAAGAAGGTAGATTCGTGGTAAAAATACCCTTTAATGAAAACATCTTACAGTTAGGCAATTCACGTTCTATGGCGCTTAAAAGATTTTTTAGTTTAGAGCGTAGACTACAAAACAATATTTTAAAAAGGGAATATGTTGATTCCATAAATGAATACAAATTATTGAATCACATGAGCCCATGTATTGACGATCCCTCAGATACAAACAATAAGTATTATTTACCACATCATGTTATTATTAAGGACAATAGTCTGACCACAAAAATTAGGGTAGTTTTTGACGGCTCAGCCAAATCTGACAGTGATCTATCACTCAATGAATGTCAGACGGTTGGGCCTATTCAAAATGACCTTATTGCTGTATTGTTAAGATTTAGAAAATATCAATACGTATTACAGGCTGACATAACTAAAATGTATCGGCAAATACTCATAAACGAACTCGATAGGAAAATGCAAATGATATTTTTTAGGAATAACCCATTCGATGAATTACAATGTTTCAAATTAAACACAGTAACGTATGGCACTGCTTCGGCGCCTTTCTTAGCCATTAGATGTTTACATGAGCTAGCGAATTTAAATAAAACAACTTTTCCAAATTCTTGCGAAATTATTAAGAACGATTTTTATGTTGATGACTTATTAACAGGTGCCAATAGTTTGGCAGAAATCAAACAGTTACAGGAAGAAATAACGGATATATTGAAACAAGGCAAGTTTGAATTGAGAAAGTGGTCATCAAATAGTTTAGAAATATTAGAATCATTAAAATCCGACAATAATCAAGATACACTTGTTACTATTTGTAGCAATAAACAACAAAAAACGTTAGGCATTGTTTGGTGATCGAAAACAGATTCCTTGTGTTTTGACGGTAACATTGAAGTCAATGAACGTGTGTCGAAACGAACCATTTTATCCACTACAGCAAAAATTTTTGATTGAAAAATTAATTATTCAAAAATTGTGGCAACTAAGGTTATTCTGGGACGAATCAATTCCCAGTGAGTTGAATATGCACTCCGGTACCTTATAAAAATCTCCCAATCGGAGGACTTTACAGAAAAAGTTCGGCAGTTAAAGACAGGTAAAACCATTAATTCCAAAAGCAAACTATTATCGTTAAATCCTTTCATAGACAGTGAAGGCTTAGTACGCGTTGGGGGCAGATTGCAGAATTCAAATCTCAATTATAACAAAAAATTTCCAATAATATTCCCAGCACGACACACTTTACCAAAATTAATATTAAGGCATGAACATGAACGTTTATTACACTGTCCTCTTAACCAGTTATTATCATCTGTAAGAGAGAATTGGTGGCCTCTGTCAGGACGGAACTTGGCAAAAGAAATTACTCATAAATGCATAACATGTTATAAAACCAAGCCAAGGCAAGTCAATTATCAAATGGGAAATTTACCCAGCGTGCGAATAGAACCTACTCCACCTTTTTTCAATTGTGGCGTTGACTATGCATGCCCATTTCTTATAAAAGACAGAATGCAAATATTACCTTCGAACAGTTTAACATAATTTTGACGCAAATTGAATCAATCCTCAATAGTCGTCCTCTGTTTCCTTTATCAACCGATCCCGATGATTTTACCCCTCTAACCCCTAGACATTTTTTAATCGGGAGACAACTATCGTCGTTACCCGATCCAGATGTCACAGAAATTCCCGAAAACAGATTGTCTCGATTCCAACGTACGCAGGCCCTCGCCCAGCATTTCTGGAAACGCTGGAACAACGAATACGTGGCCGAACTACAATGCAGAACCAAATGGAAACATAACGTGCCAGTTCTTTTAAAAAGGGACTCCATGGTACTCGTTCGCGAGGAACATTTACCACCATTAAAATGGGCTCTTGGTAGGGTAATAGAAGTGAAGTGCGGATCTGATAACGTGCCGCGAGTTGCAACAATTAAAACGCAATATGGGGTAGTAAAACGTGCTACAAAAAACCTTTGTGTGTTACCCATTGAAGAGACATTACAGTGAAGTGGGTTTTATATATTTTATTCGTTGAAACTCCTCTGGCTTTCAAGGGGGGCAGAATGTTAAAACCTTGTATATATATTTCAAGTTATATTTAATACAACATTTTAAGTTATCTTTTATAAGAACATTCAACAATAATTTTACCAACCGAAATTTTACCTGAAGTTGAAAGTAGCAGTACTACATCTGCAATTATATATGCATGTATTGTAATGATGGGTTTTACCTTGATTTCTGAAGGACATTACCGGCTGTAGACCAGAAGGGAACCGGCTAAAACCAGTTAGTAGACAAAATGCTCTCTTAAAATTTGCTATTAGTATTTCAACATTCAACTAAAGCAAACATTTTTATATCCTGTGTTAGTGTTGTGTCCGAATTTTATTTCACAAATACCTGATTTTTGGAGAAAAAACAGAAAAGTGTGGGGTGTCAACTCTGCCTTTCGGTATTTTGTGTGGCATCGCTTAATGCAAAACAAAAAGTATTTATTTTTATTTTAGATAATATCCACCTTCCGCACAAGGCAGATCAATATCCACGCCCATTTGTGTTACAGACGAAAAAAGGTCGCCGATTTCTAATGAAAGATTGGAAGCATACTTACATGTTAAAAGGTTATAACTTTCAACTAATTAATAAATGTTTGAACCTTTATTAAACGCAGATTGACTAACTAACCATCCAGAATACTTGCTGCTTAATTAAGGCCTTCAAAAATTGACTCTACCTTACCATCACATTTACTTTAATACACTGACTCCATTTTTTTTATTGGAGATTGAGGGACTAGTTCGTAATATCCATGCTGTTTTAGTAGATACAAACACTATGATATGTATGTTATTATACACAAATTAATCAGTAAAAATGTAGATATGATGAGTGTGTTAAACAAGGACAAACATATTAAACATAAATTTTGTTAAGCAACATAAAGCTTTAACGACCAAAAAACAGTAATGTAAGTTCACTGTTCTCAAATGGTATAACAGAATTACGAGCTGAAAGTGGCTTTTACTGTAACTCGCGTAATAGTAGTTATCTACTCATTAAGGGCCTTCGACATATACCGAATGTTGTCATAAATGATGCAAGTATTCGGAAAATTACATCAGACCTGTAGTTCAGCAAGTATAAATAACAATATTAAAGAAAGTATTGTATATAGATAGTGTGTATTACATTCTTATTTGAATAATTTATCTATGTACAGATCGACAAATTTCTTTTTCTGTCATGCTTACCGATGTACAGTGGATCACATTTAATATCAACACTAGTTGACATTTAAACTTTCTAAAGTGACCGTTTGATGAAACATTATTTAATAATAGTATTAAAACGCACAAAGTTTCAACAATAATTTATTGACCTCGACAATACTGTTTCGACCACTATGTGGTAATTTTCAAGAGCATACAGAATACTAAAATTATAGTGTAAATGTGCAACAATATATACAAATGGTACTTAAAGGGTAGGGGGTACTTAAATTAATTTTACAATGATGTTATTAATAAAGGTGTATTACGTATATGTAGTCAATTCGGTTTGATTATTTGTTATATTCTTTTTTGATACAATTGCTTTTTTAATTTCTAATGATTCTAGTAGGTTTATTTTTATATTTTTTGTTTGTGAATGTAGTAGTTTGATATTCTCATTTAATACATGGTTATTCAGGATGCAATGTTCTGCTATACCCGTGTTACAAGATTTACTTTTTATACTGTACAAATGTTCTTTAAGCCTTGTACTGTAACCTCTCATCCCCGGGTCGGGTCAGAACTGGTAAAAATGGTGTCGGGACAGGTAAATATAAATAAAACAAACAATAAACCTTCAAAAGTTATTTATTTTCAAAAGAAAGAAATTGGCAATGATCGTGATCGTCAATAGTGGTAGGACCTTTAAAATTACGTTGTGTGATAGTAGTAACATAAATCAGATTCTTTTATGAGTTCCGTACAAGCTATATGTGATAACAAGAAAACACAAGAGGTTGAGTAATAATTTTATTTGCTTTGTTTTATCTTATCTGGGGAACCTTAAATGGTCCAACATCTGTTGCGAGGATTGGGGAAACCCCAGCGAAACCCAACCAGGCCATTATAACTCAATAGCGTATTTTACAAATCTAATATGACCAATAACGTGGTAACAGTTAGGGTAGACGAGCACCTATTGTATACATTAAGAATTTTGGGGAGTAACATGTATGACGTTGCAAAAACCAAATACCAAAATATATAGGGTGTTGCTACAAAGTTCGGTCAGTTAGAACCTTGCACCAACTAATATTATAGGCGGCTCTTTCACATGTTCATCTTGACCCGGGAGGATAGAAGTCGTGTCAGACGGGACTATAACTGTGATTATAGCCACACCTGCTGTAAGCCATGGACTACCGGGGGACTTAGGTAGTACATGTCAAAAGTACTTGTTGTCTGAAGTTCTCATGTTCACGGTAAAATAGTATGTTTGTTTGGTTTGGTATATGAGACATGCCACTTAAGGATCCATCGCCTCTACCAGTAAGTTTGGGACATGCCACTTAAGGTCATCGCCCCTATTTTAAGGTTGGTCGGGACATGCCACTTAAGGTCATCGCCCCTATTTTATGATAGTTCAGAACAACAAAGTACGTCACTTACAAAGATTTCCTCCTCTCAAACCAAGAGTTCTTCAATAGAAAGTTTCACCTTATAATTTGGACAAAACTTTAACTAAACAATGCAGTAGTCACACTTGTTACCAGAACAAAACCTGAGATATGCCCAAGTATAAGAGATGAATAAACCAAAAGTGAGTGCTGGTCAGACCTATCTAGTACCATTACATTTAATTTTAGGAGTTAAATATTAAATTAAGTCGAGACATGCCACTTAAGGATTCATCGCCTCTAAAATGGTGTTGATCGAGACATGCCACTTAAGGATTCATCGCCTCTATTTTAAAGATGATCGAGACATGCCACTGAAGGTTATCGCCTCTAATTTATGTTTGTTTGGGACCTGCCATTTAGTTATCGCCTCTAAATAATGTTGGTCGGTATATGTCACTTAAGATCGTCGTCCCTAAAACAGATATGGTTACGAATAAAAAATGGTAGAGACTCACTCATCATGTGGACTAATAGTTCTTCGGTGGGACTTCACAGTCAGTCGTCTGTATCACCGTGCTCGTTTTAATAGATATTGGACCTACAGGGAAGGAACCAGACCATATTTTGGACGTTAGACTGCACCCTACAACAGTCTATTATTTCCATAGCTGAAAGAGTTGTATTAGTACGGTGAAGCTATCTCAGACCGAAGTGCAGAGCAGGCCATATATTTGACCCTAGTCTCGCCACAGCCAATCAAGCTTTTAACGGTGAGGCTATCTCAGACCGACGTGCAGAGCAGGCCATATAGTTGACCCTCGTCTCGCCACAGCCAATCAAGCCTTTACGAAGAAGCTATCTCAGACCGAAGTGCAGAGCAGGCCATATATTTGACCCTCGTCTCACCACAGCCAATCAAGCTTTTAGTGAAGAAACTATCTCAGACCGAAGTGCAGAGCAGGCCATATATTTGACCCTCGTCTCGCCACAGCCAATCAAGTTCCTTCAGAGAGCAACAATTACAACTTTCTATGAGAGTCTCCCTCTTCCTTGCCAGGGTAGGTGGAATGTCGGAGACCTTCTTTCTGTGGAGATCGTCGTTCCTTTTATACAAAAATTCCTACTCCTTTCCTGCGTAACACAGTGGCTATCCAGACTCTCCTGTCCTTTTCTTTTGCGTAAGTTCGTGGCTAACAAAGTCCCCTTTCTTCTTGTAGCCCGCCGTTGTCTACGAACCGATTGGAGTTAGTTGGTCGTGGGAATATTTCCTGTCCTACTTCTTTCATCTGGTTACAAATGATCGTCTCTCTTTCTTACAAATTTTTGAGCGGGCGATTCCTGTGTTCGACAATCTACCCCTTACCTACTGCACCCCGAAAAATCCTGTCTGCTGGCGTAAACAGTAGTGTTACATATTGAGGGGTCCCGGCGTAACGCGGCTAGACAAACCGTCTGGAATGCGTGAGCTGACCAGTTACGCAGGATTATAGGTTGTACAATATTATGAAGTATTTTATGTTCGTCTTTTAGAAAACCAAAACTTCACTTGAATTGAGTAAATTTTTAATAGAGAAGAAAAATGAAAAAATGTACATCACTATCAATAAGATTGCATTCAAATAAAAATAAATATTAAGAAAAATTTCAAAATTTACAGCACCCGGGGACGGGTGGTTACAGTACCAATGATCGACCACTTTGACCTAGTTTAAATTAGAGAACAAACATACCACTTCGCTCTTCGTTCCCTAAAAAATTTATTTTCAGTTCGAATTCACCGAAGAAAAACTGGAAGGATACACTACCCTCAGAAATATAGTATATTTCACTCTTTCCTAATTTTATAACATTTTACAACCTTTTATAGTAAGCGCGCAGCGGCAGATTTCTGGAATGTCGAAGAAGTGACTAAACTACAGGTTTGGGCTGTTATTTGCTTGATATTTCTGATGTACATAAATAATATTCTGTGGTTTTGGTCTATTACCATTGTTAAATTTTGAATTTATAATTCTCTTCGGATTCTACTATATTTCTGAGGTTATCATACAGTCTAATAACGTATTAGGTAAATGTTTGTTGTTAAATAAGACTTTAAATCTTTAAATTTTTTATTTTTACGTGTTACCAGTATATTCAATACAGCAATTTCATAACTGTTTTGAGACATTATTTTCAGGGTTTTATTCAATTTATACCTCTTACTCAGAAGAGAATTATCTAGTGATAAATTGAAATGTTTTTTGGGAATAATTAGACATCGAAGAGAATTCCAGTTCTACTTACCACTTAATGAACAGTTAAATACCCCTTCGGTATTTTATTTATATTGATAAATTCACTCCATAAATTATTAACAACATATCTTTGCTCTTTTAATTATTTAAAGTAGCACCTGTGCGTTAAAGTTAAATTTGCTGTCTTTTTTAGTAATACAATTGAAGAGTCTTATTTACAGTGGTATTTTAATAAAATAATCGATTAATTTTTTTTTAAATTTTACTACTTTTTTGGTTAAAACAAAAACCCGTCCAACTTTTTTGAACGAATCGTTTTGTCGGGATTTTATTAAATGTCTATGGGGAAAATTCTAGCCAGAATTTCTAAAATTGACATATACTCAAGTTCTCGAGTACATACGTATGTTAGAAACGCAAACATTCGAGTCGTTGAAAAATAAGATTAAAACAAGAGCCGTTACTCAATGAGATGTTTACCTCAAGGGTATTAAATTCCAATATCTCTGTTTGCGAATGTGATTTGATCGTCGACCTCGCAACGAGAAGATGAAGGCTCACGGATTCGAAGTGTTTGATACGAATACGTTCTGGCATATAATATCGTGTTCTTTTCAATTCTGGCCATAACCCGTACGATAATGCCACAATAGATGGATGAGACGTCGGTTAAGTGGATTTCCCATAAGACATTCTCATAAATAGTTTCGCATCAATTCAAATAGGGAAGTTCAGTTTCGATGTATGACGTGCTCTATATTCACATGGTCACGAAACAGATAAAACTGATAAATATTGGATATAGCGCTATATTTTCGAGAAAACACATGAATCATTTTATATTTCACTCTGCATTTTACACCCAATAACTATAACACGAAAGCGAGCGAAATAAATCGATTTTTCTGGAAAACAGTACAAAAACCTTAGTAATTATAAAAAATAATGATAATAGAACACGAGGTGTGTTCCGTAAATTTGAGTTTATTTTCTCGATACGTATTTTGGCTGTTATGCCATCGACAGAAATAAACAAATTTGTGGAACACACCTAGTGTTTTATTTATCATTATCTTTTATCATTAAAAATGTTCCATTTAGAGCCTACAGCCAAATCCGTGTCATTTACTACTTAGTAATTATTTTTAAGTAACTGGGTATTTAATTAAAAAAGAAAAACATTTGTAGATGATAAATATGTCATTAAAAGGTACGAAGGTATTAAAAGTGCTTTTCAACTCTTCCAAGTTTTCATCGTTGCTAACACTAAGTTTTAATTTTGACAGGATAGACTATAAAGATTATTGATCTGTAATTAAATTTCTGATTTAAATTTATCTCGCCAACATTACCAAGAGGTAAGATACTTCTAATAATAAATTTACTATTTTAGAATTTTTTTTAATACGAAGTTTTTAAGAGTAATGACGTTAAAACAATTCTAATTTTAAAACCGATGATTGTGAAAAGCTATTACAAGAATTTTAAGGAAAAGCACCGTTAGTTTTCACAAAATATATAACTGGAAGATATTCTAACAATTGCTTTCATCTTTCAATCGTTCTCAAAGAGTTCTAGTATGTACTTACATGAAATTTTCTTAAATCCTCCCAGTAACGCAACTCCCTAAATCTTACCTCTACCATTTCTTTATTAATCCATTTTTTCCTGTTCTAACTTGATCACTATTACTACTTTATCCCTTTTCTTCTACTTTATCAGCACTCTTCTCCATACTTCATAATTTTTATATCCCCTTCCATAAGCATTTCCTGATATCCCTAATTATTGACCAGGGGCTCTTTTAATAGCCTATTCCATTATTTCTTCACATAATTTAAGGTAGCTTAAAGTTGTTTAAAATTATTTAATTAGTGCATTGTTTAGTCAAATTTAATTAGGTAACCGAATATATATTTTAATAATGTCGTTTTATATAACTGTGAACATTGCAGAGCATTTATGCATTTCGAAATATGAATAATGAAATAATCCATTAGATGAGATACAGCCACTATAATGTTAATGTGATAGCTAAATGCTTCGCTTGAGTGCACTTCATACAATACGATTTATACAAAATTATGAACATTGGAGTTAGCTAGATTCCTGATCTTCACAGTTCTCAACCTTTCCATGAAGCTTGTCTTTCCTTATAAGAGGTAATGTTACACAATATAACTGTGATACCACCTACGCCAGCTGCTTTATTCTCACTCTCCCCATCGCTACATACGAGGAATTCGTTTTATTTTTTCCAATGCAGTTGTCAAATCCTTCTATCGAAATGCTACCCTACCTTTAGGCATACCGAGGAACGTAATGTAATTTAATGTAACACGAGTGTCTCGCTGATTTAGACGTTTTCCATGTTAGTCTTTCCATTTCTTTAGAATTTATGCTTTCTTCACTGCTGTGAATGCTTTGTAGCACCACTATTCCATTTTTATATTCTTTAATGTAATTATTTCGATAAAAGGATGTTTGTTTAATAAACAGTGCTTATTAACTAAATTTCTTACATTTTCACAATAGATAATTTTAATTTTGTTAAATGTACATTTTCTAATTTTATTGTCTAATTTAATAACAAAAAATTTAAATATATAAAATATTTAAAAAGAAAATAAAAGTATTACCGACTTCCTTGGGATGACTAAGTCTTTTGTCACAAATAACTGTATTAATAATAACACACTCTATTTGAACAGCTTACCAATATTCCTTTGGAACAACAAATTGTAGTACAATGGATAATTTTATAACCAATAATTTGTAACTAATACGTATAGGTAAACTGTAACCATAAACTTTTCGTGTTTTATTATTTGACTGTTAATTTAAGAATCACTATTTTATTTTCATTCTTTTGTGTAAATCTTAATAAGTACATTTACCGTTGCTGAATTTGTAATTTAAATTGGCTGCTTGTTGTAAATGTGATTTCCTTGATCCCGCCTTGGCGAATTAGAAATAGGTACGCGACTAACCTAATTCACTTTGCTTCCGTACATAGTAATAGCTTCTTAATGTTAAGGTGTGCCCGCAGGTTAAAGCGAGGGACTAATTAGCTCAGGAACACTAATCCCTTCACGTCATATCCACGACCTCATCATTTATGTTCGAAGTGTTTAGAAGTGTTGTTGCGGATTACACGTGGAAGAAATGAAAGAACAAACTTTACAGAATGATTTGCTTAAACGTCGATGACCTAGTTAATTAAAATTTGATTGTTAGAACATTTAGCACAGTGATGAATTGTAATTATTTAAAAGTAAATGTTCCTTGAAAATTTTGCCTAAAATGGAAGAAACATTTTCTAAAAGGGTACCTATTTAAGTTAAAATATTCGTGATGCGAATGCAAGTGAATGATTGATAATTATTGAGAGTTTAATAAAAGTCATATTTCTACTAATAAGGCCAATTTATGTAAACGTATACCTACAGAATTTAGATAAAATAACGGATTTCAATTGAATAAAACTTTACAATTACGCTTTACAATTTTATTAGATATCAATACACAATGATGTCCCGTTTGCTCATTTCCATTAATATCCGGTGAGAACAATTAGTCGGTGTGATCGCATAGAAAACGGAAAATGCATTTAGTTAACCGTTTCCTTACCGATATGGGTGATTGGCATAGCATGCTGTGTCACTTAGCTGTGCGAGATTTTACCGCATTAATACTCATCTACTTTTGACGAAATCTATAATTGTAGCAGAAAGAAGTAGTAGAGCAGTTTATGAATAACATCTAAAGAATGTCAATTTCAAATGTGCCCAGAATTGCTATCTCGAAAATCGTAAGAGCTACAACTTCGACTAAATTAGACAGTTGATAAGTTCTTGGGAGCCATTCTTAATTCGTTTACAGTGTAAAGATTTACTTATTTTCTGATAATTCTAAAAAATTGTTTAAAATTTCAAATTGCTATAGCTCTAAAATAAAATAGGAACAGACAAAAAATGCTCAACACACCCCTGCTTATAATACATAGTTATTTGTCTTTTTTTGTACTGGATATAGTTATCGAGATGTAAATAGTGATTTTTTTTTTAATACTGACCTGAACTCATTGAATGAGTATTTTTGCCTTTACAACGATATCCGACACGATACACACATGCACAATTTCGGACGTTTCGATGTGAAGATCGTTATTTATTACTTTGGCAAAACCAGTTATTTGTAACGCAACTACATTTTTCACATTTCTTGCTTGATCTACACAGGCCGGAATTGATGACTAGAAGCTGCAGAAACGTTTTTTTAAATAATATTAAATTAAATTAAGCAAGAACTTGTTATTTCTTTCTTTTTAACAAAAGCAAGGCTAGCGTTATTTGTAATGTCATTAACAAAAAAAAATATAATTCTGTTTATGTACCACATACATCCTGTGTAACTGCTATCAAACATGAACAACCGTGGCAGTGACAATAAACTATCCTGTGCTTTAATCTCACTTTTTGACATCCACACTTACAGCTTTTTCTGCAGTTACAAAAAGTAGGACCGAGTGGTTTATCCGGAGCTTGGTGGAACTGAGCGTAGGTACTGATGAAGAGAGAGCACACTGGATCAGTGGAAACTCCATAAATGTACTAACTTTAATTGCAGTCGTAACTCTGTTGCTTGCAATATAGGTAATAATGAACGGTAATCTCAGAACTAACTGCACCATTCTACAACAAGTCACGTTAGCTACAAAATTGACCGCTTTTGTAAAAAAAAAATCATCGTATTTGAGAAATTTGCGAAAAGAAACGTTTTTACCATCACTTTTCGTCCCTCGTGATACACGATAAAAGGTAACAACTCTCACATGTTATTCAGGAAATACCCATATTTGGACAGTTGGACAAAACTCGCTTTACTGGCATTGTGCACATCTATTGACTAATATAGTTTGATATGGTGGGTTTAAATTGTTTATTCCACAACACAAAAATGTACTAATATATACAAAACTTAACAAACATATATAATAACAAAAAAAAAGCAACTAACCTGTTGCGTTCGTGACGGATGTTTTATTTTGTTAACATTCGTCGGTGTACTGCTGTACCACATTTAAATTATAACTCGAAGGACCATTGATTGTATTGGGATGGTTAAGTAGATTTAACTTCAGTTTCATAACTTTAATATATAACAGTAAAATAAAAATGCATGGATTACAAAAAATGAGCACAGAGCTACATGTTCGCTCATCTCTAGACAAAACTATAATAATTGTTATAATCGACTGCTCCCGTGAAGACAGTCCTTCCACACAGATGTACCTATCAGCAAACGTGCCGATAGCCGACAAAAAACGCCGAAGACCGCCAAGGAAGGAAAAACAGCAGTGCGGCAGATAAGACATACACACAGAACAATGATGAATTAATAATGAACTAATCGAACAATTATCTATACAATAAGCCTATGCAATAAAGAAGAAGACTAAACATTCCGGCCACTTTGAAAGATTGTCTTTCAATAATAAAAAAATTGTTTGTAATGTTTTGTGATCACTAAATTTGTTTATTGGTTGGTAACGCGCACAC